>LRSR01006957.1:0-38760 GCA_001579985.1 Hypsibius dujardini
GCCGGTCAGCTTACACTGGCTTAATTCTTCCTTCAAACTCCATTTGCTCATCGAGCATTTGCACTTTTTTGATACGGTTTTTTGTTTTGATCCTCTAACAGAACCGTAAAATATAAAGTAAAAACAACTTTTGAAAAAACTTTCGGAAGTGGTGAGAACTCATTAAGCCAAACTTGGCTTAAACTTAAATGGCATGTACACTAACTTGCGGTGCGTGCTGAAAAAAAAATTCCGGGCTTCGAAATTAAAAAGGGTCCTAGCCAACGACCATACCGATAAAATCCAGTTGAAAATGACATAAACAAGCAATCGAGAGCGGAATGAAAAATTGAATTCACTAGGAAGATGTTTTGATTCCCTACAGGCAAAATGTCAGCTGTTGTCAGGTTGTTGTGTGGAGGCGCAACAGCGCCGTCTGGCGGTACGGCACTAGCCGAGCAGGGAAAGTGCCAAATGAACCCTGCTCAGGTAAACCATTCAAGTTAGGTACTTTCCCTATTTAAGCCAACTTTGGCTGACCCAGCACTACCCGTATACCTAAAACACCCGGCAACCAGAGGGTTAAACTAGCACTTGCTTGACTAATAAAGTTTTATAGACTACAAAATTAATCTATTTCGACTTTTTTTGTACAGTGATGTTCCTTTTGAACTTTTTTTCCCTTGTACCTGACTGTTTTCCCCGTATTTCCCTGTTTCCCAAGTTTTCCTATCCCACTCTAATAGCGAGGGAAATCCCCGCCACTTTCCAAGTCAACAAAAATTATTCACACTTACACACGCCGGAATTATTTCTTGTCCAAAGGGATTCACGGGGCGCGGATTGATTTGGCACCTGCCGTTAGCGATCGCATCATTCTGATCCCTTTTCGTTAACGGCTTCAAATGAGCCAAATCCACAATTCCTCTGAAAAAAATGACCGTTGACCTAAATAACGCAGTCAATGTCGAAAACGGAGGTTAAATTTCAGATTTCACAAATTTCCCATTTTCTCAAATTTACGCACTTGAATTCTTCGTAAGTGGCAGTTTTCTGTTCGGTGGCACGAAACTTGGCGTCGTTGCGGAGTTTATAATCCCGCTCCTTTTCAGGGACAATGGTCTGCTTGGTCGACCGGTCGATCCTTTTTCATGCTGAAAAGCAGTCACAGGGGCGAATTTCGGTGACAATGTTGAACGTGCTGTTGATTAAACGAATCTCATTTTCCATGCTGGAATATAAAGGACAAGTTTTTTTGGGTCTACACACATGGCCACAATTTTGGGTGGCAGAGTTCGAGCCATCAAAATGGTCTGAGTTTGAGTCACTCTTGGCTAGACTTGGTTGATTTGATTTGGAATCGATTGACATCAGCAGCATATTATTCGGATGCCAGGGGGCGGAGCTATGGGTAATTTCTGCAATGTCACTTGGAAGCCTAGATTGAAACTAGCACATAGTTCCGCCCCCCGGCATCCAAAAAAAGTTCTGCTAATATTAAATCAATTTTAAATCGAATTTGGAGTGGAAGAATGTAAAAAATTTTGGAATCAAACGTTTTACAGTGAGTTTGATAAAAAAATTGAAAATTCGGAAACGTTGCTAATGGATCAATCAATCAAGCCCCGGGCCATACAATAAAGTGGTGCGGGACATTTTTTCTTCCTCATTTTTTTTGAAACCGCGGATGTGATTTCCAGCCTGAGATTCCATTGTAAAATCATGATATTTGGATACGTATTTGTGAAAAAAAATTCCAATCAGCCCGCTAAGCAAATTGTTTGTGAATAGAAGCTGTTGGGTCTCCGGTCGTTGATACATGTAATTTCCTGTATGGATGCCAAGAGATTCTAATCGGATCTGTAAAAACCGTCTACAGGAATTGTGCCGTAGAGGTACACGGAAGGACTCTGATCTGTTGAGACGCACCCATGCACAACAAACGTTCAATTTTTCCAGCTTCCGGAAAGCACAGTGACGAACTTGACGAACTTGTGGGCACTCTTAACGGCATACACACGTGGCGAAAAACTTTGCTCCGACTGAATTAAGCACTTCAACTCGGGGCTGTGCACAACAGCCGAGTCGATCGAGTGTAATGGCCTAACTCGGTTAGTGCAAAGTTTTTGCCACGTGTGTATGTGCAATTCCGTACGTCGTTGTAACTAAAAAAGTTTAAAAAATAAAGCTTAAATCGCATTTCATTTTCCCTTGAAGTTTTCTTCAGTAATTTAGTTCTTAATTTAATTTGGACGTTTTCGGCTACTCTTTCATCGCACAGTCCGCGCGGTTGTATGGCCGAGAAAGAAACGTCTTCATCCCCGATGCGGTGGTGTGTTCTCCTCCTCGCTGGGATGGTTATGCTCAGTTGCGCAGAAATTTATACCGATGACGAGTACTGCTTCTACCTCGCGTAAGTGCACACAAGCTGTCGTCAAATTCTATGCGAGTATGATTTTTAAAAAAACAACATAAATATAATATAAAACTATTTGATAAAACGACTAAAATAACTTGACTGAAATAAGTCTTGACTTAAAGAGATTTGACTGAAATAGAACTAAATATAAAATCCCTAATAAAAATTTATTTATTGTTTTTGTTTGTTATTTATTGTTTTTCGTATCATGTTTCGAGTTGTTTAAATTTGCTTCCTGAGTACAATATTCATCGCTTCTGAGATGCGGTCGATTCGCAAACTTATTTCGGCTGTAAATTCACTCGCACTTCACTCAAGAAAATACACTTACCATTTATGTCTGTTCAATAAGAACGAAATCCTCAAAATGTCCGGCGCTATACAAGGAATAGATAATTCTCGTACAAATTTTGCAACTCGCAAACGGAAAATTTTTGCAATCTGCGAACCGACAATTATCGGACAGTATTTGTTTGGGATGATTGTCCGTCACACAACTTTTGCACCAGATTAAGAGGTATGAGGGAAGGGCTCTGGAATGGGCCACCGGGCGGCAGGGGGCGTTCTTTCGCAAATTAATCCAAAACAGATGAGTCACTGAGTAGTCAGCGCCCTCTATAGTGAGTTTTTTCTAACTGTCTCGTCATTTCGTTTTTTAAACATGTTCCCACAATTTTTGTTGATATCTGATACGTGTTCCACCATCAATTATTTTATGTTGTTCAGGACCTTGATGGGTAAAGCCTTTGTGGAAGTTGTGGCCCATTCCAGGGTGGCCCATTCCAGGGTGGCCCATTCCAGGGGTACGGGAAAGTCATTCCCGTGCCCTTTTCTCATAAATTTTTTGCCCCGCGGAGAACTCCCGCAGAATGTGTGTGAGTTTGTGCCGGACGAATTCTGTTCACACTAAACATTTTTATTAGGGCACATAAGCGTGGTTCGTGGACACTCTGTACAAGGATCAAAGTTGTGCGAGAATTCCTGCGGCAACGACAATAAATCATTGTTAATAGTACCCGAAAACGTTTCAGATTAATGAGACACAATTTTTAAAATCGGGCCGATTTTGTTCGACGGAAAGAATTTCCCGTTTTCTGAAAGGAAAATAAAAATAAGGATGACTAATCGAGTTTTTCGAAAAAACAAAAGCGAAAAATGACCGATCTAACCGGGTCTCTCGGTTTAAATTGTTGATACCGTAGGGAAGTGCACGTACTGGCGCCCCGAGTGCTTCGGCCAAATAACATTTTCCCGGTCCACATTCAAATGTTCAATTTCACGGGACAACGGAACATCAATGTTTCTATCATTTCACGCTCGGACGGACGGGCGGATAGTGATATGGTGAAGCAGAAAATGGTTCTTCAGCCCGGTCAGCGCCTGACCCTTGAGTTGCATGTGAGTCCAAATGCCTTTTACAATGACAAATGGAATACGGAAGAAAGGTAGAACCTAATAATGGCAATTTTTATTTTAAATATTTTAAATCGGCAACTTGAACGAGAAACTCAACACTTACCACTTACTGGTGACCAATACGAACCCTTCCGACGGATTTCCTCCCACTTCGAAGGAGGAAGCTTTGACCGTTTTGCGGGATCGCTCACTCGTACTGATTCAGTTCGACAAGCCGATTTACAAACCCGGAGACACTATCAAATACCAAATTCTCATTGTCGATCAAACTCTCCTCCCCGTGGGGACCGCTATCAACATTGCCATCAAGGTACCAGCAATCGTCAGGATCCTCGTACAGAGACTGGCTTGTGCATTACTAATGATACTTTCTTCTATATACGGCATTACTTATAAAAATAATTATAATTATTCGTACAGAAAATTTTGCTATTCAATTTTTGATTGTGTTATTAATAACAGAATCCAAAGGGAACGCTCACGCCTCATAAGAGAGAAAAAGTGCCACCCAGTTATTCCCAACGTGAGTAATCTCTACATGAACCTTTATCGTGTAAGTTATTACGGCATAACTCAGCACTCCTCGTGCGAATCCGTAGATCCCGGATTTGTGGAAGGTTCTTATAAACTGGGTGCGCACGACATGTTGGGAGAATGGAGCATGGAGGTGACCATCGGTCATCAGGTGGAGACGCGCCACTTTAGAGTGGCAGAATACGGTACGCGTCAGCTTCCATTTAGGAATCGGGCATTGAAACTTTCTGCGACACAAAAAAACACATTTTTTTCTTCTTCTGAAAACCGTTAAAAAAGAGGAAGTACAGCCAGAAGATAAATCTCCACGACCGATTTTTAGACAAAATATTTTTCGCCCTTGAAGAGCACCATAAGAATTCAATTGATTCACAGTTCTTCCCCGTTTTCTGCTGAACATTTCGCCTCCGCTCTTTATCCACGCTGGACAGGCTAAATTCGAAGTGGGAGTTAAGGCCAGGTATTACTCAAACCAACCAAGACGATCTAGAAGAAAAGATCGTCATATCACGCGGACTCTTTTCTTTCTAACTCGGTTTATTGTGATTTATTTTGCAGCCGACCATTCGGAGTGGAATTCATGGACATGGAGACCAACTTTAACGCTACCATTACTGGCCCCACTGGGCTAACAGAGACTAAATTATACAAAGTAATATTCAATGTTATATATAATAGCAATATATAATTAATTAAGTAATATATATGCGTAATAAAAAATAATGTCTGCCTCTACCTTATACATATAGTTATAGCTACAGTTATACACATTACGGAGATGTTTTTTTAAGGGCATCTATGGAGAAGTTTTTTTCGCCACTCGAACCGACCAAATCACCGGCAACTTCTGTAAAGGCAGAACCGTTTCCGAGCCCGTCCAAGGAACCGTCCATTTTTCTGTCACGGCCCTTGAAATTGAAACCGGCAAAAGCATCACTAAGAACACTTCCATCCCGTTTTTGTGTGATCCGTTCGTGCTGAACGTACGAAGGAATCTCCTCTTTCATCCGGGTATTCCGTATAATTTGACCGTGGAGATTCTGCAGCACGATGGCCAACCATATGAGGGTGACTTGACAGCCGAAACCATCCGTTGGGGTGTGCTTTACAGTGATGAGGTTTCGAATGCGAGTTCTGCGGCACTAGTCACCGGCCAGACCGTTCCGATCGGCCTCGGCAATCAGGCGCAGATTGTTCTCACGCCTCAAGCCAAGCACCAGAAAATGGATTTGATTCTACAGTTGAAGAACGTGAAGCGAAATGTGACCGTTTACGGATTCCTGTCGGAAAGTCGAAAGTATATGTCTTTGCAACAGACCCACTCACCAACGAAGGTACAACCGGGACAGTTGATCTATTTTCGTGTGAACTGCACTGAACGGTGCGATTCCGTCAAGTATATGGTAAGGCTTTCATCTCATCACCGCTTGCCTTAATTTGTCTGTTCCTGTCTGTGTCTGTGTCTAGTCTGTGTCTGTGTCTGTGTCTGTGTCTGTGTCTGTGTCCTGTGTCTGTGTCTGTGTCTATGTCTGTGTCTGTGTTTGTGTCTCAGTGTTCGTGTCTGCGACAGTATCTGTATCTTTATAACTATGTTTATGTCTCTGCCTTCCTCTATGTCGTTATCCACATCTCTCATCTCATCGGTGTCTGGATGTATAAGTTTCATTTCACTTGCCTGACTTTGCCTGCCGGTGATCTCTGAGCATCGCGTCTGGATACATGTTGTACTTGTTAGCATACATTGTATTTCCTCTGCAGATTCTCTCAAAAGGATCGATTGTCGACTCCGGAGAGCGGATGATCCAGCCCGCCAAAATGGAAGTCAGTGTTAAAGTAACGCGCGGCATGGCACCCACCTCGACCCTTGTGCTCTACTATCACTGGCCTCATTGCAACGGCCAAGTTATAGTTGCTTCAGCTGAATTCAGCGTGGACGGATTGGTGCAGAACTCGGTACATTAACCGACGTGCCGTACCGTTATCGTTACCAAGGTTGTTATCGTGGTTGAAATGCTGCACGATGCGTATGTGATAGGTTGATCTTTCTGTTACCCCGTCCACCGGAGCCACATTTGCCCAGCCCGGCCGTGAACCGAAGGAAATGGCGAATTTGACTGTGAAAAATCTCCAAATGGGCTCACTCGTCGGTACAATTGCCGTTGACGAGAGGCTACTTCATATGGCTGGAAAATCGCATATCCTATCAAATGAAAGGGTACCTCCTACCTACTATGTTTGTGTCTGTGTCTGTGTCTGTGTCTGTGTCTGTGTCTGTGTCTGTGTCTGGTCTCTGTCTCTGTCTGTGTCTCTGTCTGTGTCTCTGTCTGTGTCTCTGTTTGTGTCTATGTAGTAGCTCCACCTAAAAGTTTGTGTGGTACTGAACTGATGTCTTAGTTTTCTTTGTCATTACCCTCTCTTGTTATGTAGGCCCTTCTGGGTCTGCTGGAGCTCGAGAAGGAACGACAGTTTGAGGCTTCCCAACACTACCCAGCCCATACCCCAACGTTGCATTCCGTGTCGGACATCTTCAAGGTAAGGTGATCTACATTTTGATATGTATGTCTGCATCCACGGTGCTCATTGGGGGAAATGTGAAAGCGACACTTTTTACTCCTGCACTCAGACGTCAGGACTCATCAGCATCGTCTTGGAAAAACCGACAGAGTTTGGCGTGTATGACACCGTCGGTATGCCATTAGAAAACAGTAATATACTCCCACATCACAACACATATATAATGCAATAATAATAAGTAATAATTTATCATAATAATAAAATAATATACAATAATAGTAAATAATAATAATAATAAATATTAATATAAATTTATTATAATATTATTATATATGTAAACTTATGACCAACAATAGCGCGCTTAAACGGATTTCAACAATGTTTTCGCTCTGTGTAGGCAATCCTAACGAAAATAACAATCCGATTGGGAAAGGAGATTCGTCGGTTATTTCGATCCGCTCCCATCGCACGGACTTTCGTGATGCTTTCTTCTTCCGCGTCTTTCCCATCAAGTTAGTTTCTATTCACTCTCATTTCATATAAATCTGTTCACGCCACCTCAGAAAATTTAGGTTCTGCAGATGAAGAAGTTGTTTCTTCCCAATGTGCCAACTTTCATTAAATTCAAAAGCGCTTTTTCATTAATTCAAAATACATTTTATAATTAAAAGCACTGCGCCTCTTTTCAGCTCAACGGGCGACCTGAATGTTTCGGAGGACGTTCCAGATTCCCTCACAACCTGGACGTTCTCCGCGTTCTCGCTGCACAACACCTCCGGACTCGGCTTTGCCAAACATCCTGCAAAGGTATCAAAATTACTTATTTCCGAAATGAAATTAGCCTTTTCCTCGTATACAGAATTTTTTACTGTATAAGGAATTCGGCTTATCATTTCGCTGGCTTACGTAAATCTAGCAAGCCGCAAATTCCCTTACAGTGAAACAAGATTTATTAATTTAAGCATGCGAATTTATCGACATTAAAAAAGTATTAAATATTAAGTATTAATAATTTCTTAACATTAAAATCGATATCGACATTAAAAAAGTATTAATTTTGAAAGGCCGGAAAGTGTTTTATGAATTCTCTCTGAATAAAGATTAAGACATTTTTTCTTTATTCCTATTCCTTAGTCACCTAGCAGTCACTTATCACATCAGTCACAATTTCTTCTGGTCTAGAGCTGGTCAACAGAAATTTCCGTATAGCGAAACTCCGCCTCCCGAAATTATAATTTCTTACCCTTTACCGAATTCGAATTCAATTTAGAATCGATTGGCATCAGCCAAATAGCTTTGCAGGCTCAGGGGGCGGAGCTATGCGTCAATCCCCGAAAAATGCCCTCTCAGTCCTTTTTTGGAGAGTACACACAGCTCCGCCCCTTAATCTGCGGGAAATATTCTGCACCTGCTAATCAATTTGCATTTGAATTTTGGGCGGGGCTAATTGTCGAGGAGTCGGCCGGAAACTTCGTAGAAACGAGGATTTAAAACTTAAAGCCTTCTTCCTCCTTGTAGCTGCTCGTCTTTCAAGAGCTATTTGTGGACATTGAATGTCCGTATAATATGATCCGCAACGAAACGGTCACGCTGGAGGTATACGTCACTCAACACTTGAGTCACTCCGAGGCGATCATCTTGCATCTTTCAATTGTGTTTGACGAGGATGATTCGCCCGTCGAGTTTTCCGGCAGTGATGACGGCGTCTTCAAAAACACCAGCGTGAAGAACGGAAAGATTTGGAAGGTCCCGGTCACTATCACGCCCCACCGAACCGGCACCCTCAGGATAACTGCCTCAATCGAGATCCAAAAAGGGGCCGAAATTACACATTCCGATCGGATGGAGCGTTCGATCGAAGTCAGAGCGGAAGGCATCACGCGAGAAGGGACGCTTGAGCCGTGGTCAATCGTATCGGGTAAAACTCTGACCGTTCCGATTAATGTCTCCGCTCTGTCGTCGACCTTCGTTGACGGAACGCTTAAACTCAAATTCGCCGTTTACGGTAAGGTGCTTTTACTTCCCCAATCCCAGCGAATTATCAAGTGCGTTTGACGTTCATTTTCATTTTGATAGTATTGAAAATGATTAACTAAATCATTTCAAACATATTTTAATTTGTATTACTGTATTTTCGCGTTAGACAGGGACAGTGGTAGTAGAGTGGAACGCGTGCACGGCTGTGTGCACCGTACACACAGCACAAGCGCCGCGTGGCCGATTAAACGTTCCACAGCTCGTACGCTGTCCCTGTCTAACGCAAAGTACAGGATTATATTATAATGTGTTTGAGAACAAAAGTTTTACGTTTGATGTAGGTGGCGAGTGGACTCCCGTTGTAACTGCTCTGACGACATCCGGGAAGGAGTTCGACGGGCTGATTCAACTCCCTTCCAGCTGTGGCGAGCAGAATATGGCCAAACTCATGCCAAACATTTATGTCGCGCATTATCTCGACAAAATGGGAGTTCTTGGTCAGCGAAGGAAGTGGGCGAAGAAATTACAGTACAACATAAAAATGGGTAAGTTTTCTTCTGTAATTCATACACCTCAAGAGCTAGGCACAGTAACCCTAATTATCGCTGTTCTTAGGATATGAAAATCAGTTCAGTTATCAGCTGGACGATGGCTCTTTCAGGTAGTAATGCTAATGCTCGAAAATTTGAGATGATTTTCCCCTCAAACAGCCAAGTTGTAACGCATTTTTTCATAGTGCCTGGGGAAAACAACAGAAGGAGGTCCCAGGTGAGGTCCTCCGAGTACTCTATACCCTGTACCCTACACCTTATGAGGGTACCGAATACCCTTCAATGTCATTTGTATTGAAGGTTCGACATGGCTCACGGCATTCGTCCTCCGGGGGTTCAGCGAAGGTAAAGACTGGATCAAAAGTTCCGACATCCGAAACCTCAGTTCGTCCTTCCGGTTCCTGGAGGAACGGCAAGCTGCGAATGGGTCGTTCGTCGAAAAGGGCTTCCTGATTGAGCGGGAGAAAGCCGGCTTCGCTGTCGAAGGTGCCGCTCTGACAGCGTTTGTCGCGCTGGCGTTTGTTGAGGCTGGTCAAAATGGACTGGCCCTCGACAAGGCCAAGAACCACCTACTGTCTGTTCAGGCACAAATTGAACGCTTTCCCTACACTCAAGCTATAGTGACGTATGCGCTGGCCAAGCTGAAAGCCCTGGAAGCTCAGGGTGCTGCTACGAAACTAGCTAGCCTTGGAGTGTCCAACGGTGAAATGAAGTCGTGGGGCGGAACTTCGGTCTCGGCACTGACCGTTGAAGCCACTTCATATGCCATCCTGGCGTTTGAAGAGCTGGGAAGGTTCAACGATACCAAACCGGGGCTGCGATGGCTGCAGTCGATTAAACGCGACATCAACGGCGGTTTCATCTCAACGCAGGTGCTTTCGGATGCTTATTCTGGTCGGTCGATTTTCCGTCAAACGTCTTCTCAATTTGTTTTTACAGGATACGGTTGTCGCGCTAGCAGCCTTGAATAAGGTCGCCGAAAGGGGGCGGGCTTCGGAGCAGAAACTGACTGCGACAATCACATACCTCCCTTCCAACGAAAAATGGGAGCAGAATGTGGACCCAACGAACGCTCTGCTTTACGACACCCATGCCGTCCCGTCAGACACGTCCAGCATTGTGGTGACAGCCGTCGGAACTGGATCCGCGTCCGCTCAGCTTTCGTACTTTTACAACGAGATTCCAACCTTGCAAGCAATTCCAACCATCAGCAAAGATAAATTCAAATGGAATGTGACTGTTCAACATGATTCTACAAAAACCAAAATCCTGGTTGTGAAGATCAGGTAGCCGACTATAATACTAGTAGCTGTAAATACCAGATACCGGGCATCTTTCGATCTGTCTGAATGACTGACTGTCCGTGTGTTTGTCTGTCTGCCTGTCTGTCTGTCTGTCTGTCTGTCTGTTTGTTTGTCCATTTGTTTGCCTGTGTGCCGGTGTGCCTGTCTACTTGTGTGCCTATCTGTGTCTTTGTCTGCTAGTCTGTCTGCTGCTCTATCTGTAGGTCGGTCTGTCTGCCTGCCTGCCTGTCTTCCTGTATGCCTGTCGGTCTGTTTGTCTAGCTGGCTGGCGAATTGCGTGTCTGTCAGTCTGCCTAACTTTACAAACTTTCCCCGTTTTTCTTGATTTTTTCAGTTACGCAGGAAATGAGCCCGCAGGCATCAAAGGAGAATTGATTTTAACGGCCGAAGCCTTAACTGGATATCAGTTTGATAACAATATCCTTTATTTGTTGCAAGGAGAATCGAATCTTAATGTAGCCAACGTTGAGTTGGAAGCAAAGTCTTCAAAACTGATAATTTATTTCACCAAGGTACGTTAGAGTAACAATATCAAGGATGGACCGTACAACTCGTACAATGTCTATGAATTCACTAGTCATTATGTGAATATGAAGGATGTGGACTTATATTAATATGTCACGTTCAATTATTCCAGCTGGGACATGAAGAAAAAGAATTTCGACTGGGTTTGAGAACAACCAACGCCGGTGGGAGGCAAAAAAGGAGTCCTCGATCAGTAACAATTTGCGAATACTATGAGTGCTCAACAAACGCCCAGACTCTCATGTACGGAGCATGATGCGCGAATATTCTCAACTTTCCATTCATGTGTTGAGCGCTAATTTCCAACGGAGAACGTGCGAGTTCTGCGTCAAATGAACTCTACCGTTCTTTTGTGTGCTGATGTACAACTGAGAACTTTAAAAATATTAAACAATTTACCTAATCAAATGACAATGTCCTGTTTGTATCAACTATAAATTGTATCAACTCTGCGTCGACTGGGAAATCGTTATTCTCGCCGCAATGTTTCCGGGTGCAGCGCTGTTGCATATTCAGTTTTGTGACGGAACTAATGAAAAAAGTTATCAGCGATTTTTCAGTTTTAGCGGAATAAAAGCAGTTGTTCTCCCGCTATTAACCGAATAAAATTCCTCGTCCTTACAAGACGTTCTTTCTAGCTCCCCCGGCACTCATACTGCAATGCCAGCCATTTTTTAACGCCGAGCCATTTTTTAACGCCGAGCCATTTTTTAACGCATCCTGTCAAATTGCCGTGTTCACTCACCAACATTCACCTTCAACAATGGCAGCTTCGCAGTGTGAGGTCTCACTCTCGCCATTACTCCGCCTGCAATTTTCATCTGCGCTCTCGCTGGATCGAGGAGAACATCCACAACCATGACACAATCCAAGCTCCTTCTGCCGCTTTTGCTGGTCATTTTTGGCGGTACTGTTTGTTGTCTGTCTGCTTCCAACGTCCGAGACCAATTTCCGGGAACGAATTTACGATTCCTAAACTAAATTCTTCGCTACATTTTTAAATCACTTTTTTACTAATTTTTTAACTGAAAGTTTTAACGGAATTATAAACTTAATTTTAACTTTAATTTTAAACTTAATTTTAAGCTGTAAATTTTAAACTTTATTTTAAACTATATTTTCAAACTCCTTTTCACTTTTGCAGTGGTGCAGGCGCAGAATCAGGAGCCCCTGGTCTGCGACTACAGCGGGAAGCAGGCGGATATGGCAGTCTGCGGGGGCGGACGGAATTGGACCTACAGCTGTGTTTGAAACAGCTTCCGGCTGTAAGTCGGACCACCCTCTTGTGGTGTAAACATAGACCACCCTATTACATTGGTGAATTCCCACAAACCATGAGCGACAAAATTGATTGCTTGATTTTCCAACGGCTCATTTGAATATACTTTTTATCGATCGATTGATTGAAACGACACCTCCTCAACCTGTTATTCCACGGAAAGTCAGGGTAATTTTTTAGATGCACGGTGGAGGGAAGACCCATCGAGAAATCGGCGGTTATTTTGGCTAATGTGAAATCGGTTCCGAAAAGTGATGGACCGGCACGACCAGAACGGCATTCCTCTGAAGGAGCCCTGACTTTCCGTGGAGTAACAGGTTGAGGAGATGCCGTCCTCAATCAATCGATCAATAAAAAGAATATTCAATTGAGTTGTTGGAAAAATCAAGCAATCAATTATGCCGCTCATGGTTTGTGGGAATTCGCCAATGCAATAGGGTGGTCTATGTTTACACCAAAAGAGGGTGGTCCGACTTACAGCCGGAAGCTGTTGCAAACACAGCTGTACCATAATTTAATATCTGCTTGCTGAAGGAAGTCCAGCAAATCGATCCAAGTGAGGGGCGGGGCTAAAAATTAGATTTCGGTTTTGAGTTTTACAGTTCGAAGTACACATCATAATTTTATAAATTTAATTTAACTTTCGAAAGTTTTATAATTCCCGCTGAAAAGCTGTAAACCCGATCGGCCCATAAATTTCCCAAAACTAAAATCAAAAGAATCCGTAAAAAAAATATTTGTACTGCAACTTTTAGCCGGCAAGTATAAATTCTATTTGTTTAAATGCCAGTTAGACGGGTATATATATATTTTGACGGGTTCTTTGACTTTTTTTACCGAACGTTGGTTTGACGTCTCTTATGGTTTATTAATCGGCGGTTTACTTACAAATCAGTAATATGGGCAAAATGGGCGGAGCAGGGGATGGTCAGGTGGTTGATTGTTCGATTGTTTGAAAACCATTTCCTGCCCCGCCCCTTTTGTCCATTCCCCGGACCCTCCAGTGTACTGTACTGCCACGATTTTAAGGGTGGGTTTAGCCCCGCCCACTCCTGATAGACTTTACGTGACGTCACGGATTCACTTCCGTTCATCAACGGTCAATGGTCCGCCAAAAGCGTAGTGAAACCAGTGAACATAAGTTGGACCGGGGGTCGGTAATTTACGTGTAGGGCAAAAAACCCACCCTTAAAATCGTGGCAGTACAGTACTGTACTGCCGCGATTATAACGGTCATGTAAACCCCGCCTCCGTCACAAGTGCCTGTCATGAGTTGGCATCCAGCCAAGACACACAGGCCGAATGCGCTGCCCGGGTGCAAAAACTGACCGTTATAATCGCGGCAGTCTTGTAGTTGACTGCCAGGTTCCAGCATGAGCAAGGCGGAAACTGCAAATGGAATGGATGGACTCTTAAGACAAGCGCAATGCACTGAATCCAGTGCATTCCCAAGCTGCCTTTGGAATCAAATAGTTCCATTTCACTCCGGTGTAATTGGAACGATTGGAATTGGAACGATTGGAATTAGAACGTTTAGAACCACTTTTATCCATTTCCAAAATGGATTCTTGGAGAAAGACACCTCACGAGCTGATCGCCCACATCTACGGTCCCTCAGGAATTTTTTCCACAAACGTTTTGCACTCCCGCAGCCGCTTGCCATGGGGCAAGCAGTTTTTCAACGCTTGTCGGAATTTTCTAGAACGCCGCCTTCGTGCATTGAATTCATCTTCCCGCGCGTTGCTCTTTTACATCTGGTACCGTTATCGCGTCTACTTTTTCACGGACAAATGGGTGAAGGATCAAATTGTCCACGGCGGAATGATCTGTTGGCGTTTCGGAGCTGGGTCGGCGAAGGAAGACGCAGAAACGTCGACGAGCTCTCTAGAGTCTTTCAACTGTCTTCGCATTTTCAGTGCGACCCCCGCCACTCTTATCCCGAAGAATCTGCCGGATGACGGCACTGCCCTTTTGACGTACATTCGCATTCCGCGGGACATCTTGTTTGTTTATACGGATGTCGATCCGAATGTTTTTCGCAAGGTCAGCTGAAGATATGTGCTCAATCAACCGATCAATCAACCGATCAATCAACCGTTATAATGATCAATCAACCGATCAATCAACAGGTGTAATGATCAATCAACAGGTGTAATGATCAATCAACCGATCAATCAACAGTTGTAATGATTGTGTAGACTTAAAGTGGGCCAATAGATCAATCAATCAATGGGTCTGTGTTTTTTTTTGGTTTCAGTTGGAAATACGACACAGCGTCCGTATCTTCCACGGGCGGGATTTTGAGGGTCGCGGCCGTGATCGTGATCGTCCTTCGGCACCGCGAGGCACTGCTCGTGTATGTGTGTACGGCCGCTTTCCGAATATCATGGCTGCACGGCGGGAAATTTTCGGCTGGATGGAACTGCAGGCAGATTACAAGGAGGAAGTGATCGAGGTGCCGGAGTATGCAGCTGGGAATGTCATCGGGCGTCAAGGTGGTCGTGTTGGTAAGCGGAGCCGATGGTTCGGGTCTGTTATTGAGGCAGACAGACATACAGACAGACAGACAGACAGACAGACAGACAGACAGAGACAGATACATAACAAGCCGTCCACCTGTGACCCTTTGTCTTTCATTCAAATAGCAAACATGCAGCTTGAGTCCAAGGCGCGAATCGATGTACAGACACGGGATGAACGCAAAGCTGAACCCAATGAGTCCATTAAAATAACCGTTTCCGGACGTCGACCGGCACGGGATGCCGCCAAGAGGTTACTGCAAGAATGTGTGGAGCACAGTGAACGAATGCGGGAGAAGGACCAAATTCGTGATTCCATTCGCGATGTCCGTCGAATGATCATGTACGGCCACGAAGATTCTGAGGAGGAGGAGGAAAATTTTGAACGGGAGGAAGAACCGACAGTGGAGGAACAAGAGAAACGATCATGGTCAGACACTCGACCGGCGATTGACGAGCCGGTTAAGATTCCGACTTCTCCCGCTCCGTCGCTGCTGTTCAAACCACGAAGCGTTCTGGTTGCGGAGGCCCGAGCTGCCGCACGTGGGAGGAATATTGGTAGTGTCCCGTCGCCGAGCCAATGGGGTGGTGGACCTGTGTCAGAACCGGGAAATGATGGAAGCGCCAGCGCGGTCGAGTCCAAAGCACCTTCTTGGGGTCAAGGATTTGCGACTTGGGGGCAGCAACCAATCGAATCTCAGCCGGCCACCTCGTGGGGTGAAGGACATTCAACGTGGGCTTCAGCACCGGGTGCTACTGATAGTAACGGCACTCAATCGGGAAGAATTAAGCCAGAGGATGCCTCTTGGTAGCTTTTTTGCGTGACTTGAACGGTAATGCTGAACGGCAGTTCCTATTGCCCGTCTTGAACGGTAATGCTGACTGGCAGTTTATACGGTTCCTTTGCCGTTTTTTTTCTCGTTGGGCATTTGATGGCATATTGATGATTTTCATCATTGGGATAATTTCTTTGACTTTTGAGGCTGTTCACGGTGTACTTCAGTTTTGGTTCGTTATCAATACGAATGCCGACGAGTATGTCGTGGTGCAAAGAATGGCATTCGTATGAAATTTCGGCATTTAACGCCAAAGACAAGCGGATAGACGGATAGGCAGGCAGTCAGACAAACAAACAGGCAGATAGACAGATAGGCAGGCAGGCAGACGGACAAACAGACGGACAGATAGGCAGACAGCCATAGCGGTAGATTACTTGCCTGAATACCCATCTGCATGAATGTCTTTCTGTCTAACTGTCTGAAGTATATATATATATGCCTGACTGCTTGACTGTGTGAATCTCACATTGCGAAAAGGCCTACACCTGCTACAATCAACGACAAGATTGAGTACACTGGAGGGTCCGGGGTATGGGCAAAGGGGGTGGTCAGGTGGTTGATTGTTCGATTGTTTGAAAACCACCCCCTGCCCCGCCCCTTTTGCCCATTCCCCGGACCCTCCAGCGTACTCAATCCTTTCGTTGACTGTATTTGCGCGAAAAGATTGCTCCCATTTAAATGTCAGCTTCACTATCGTGCTTCGGTGACAGAAACTCGTCCAACGCACACATCCATGACATAGTCAAGCAATGTTAAAATAAATATACCAGCAGATTGAAAAAAAATATCGACGAAAAACAGATTCCCGTTACTACTACTACATGGACTCTATGATCGCCTGGTTGATGTCCGGATCGTCGCTGCGCACCTGCAGCTGCATGGCCACCCCGTTTTCCGCCAGGATGAACTTACAGCGCACGAGAACGTTAAAATTGCCCCGAAAAACGCCGGACATGACCAGGAGGTGGCTGTTTTTATCGTCCGGCACCTTCTCCGTCCGGTCCAGCGGCTGCATGCCGAAGAAGGTGACAAAGTTGTCCACCGCGTCCTGCAGCTTCTTGTACTGATTCAGCGCGTACGTGCCCGTGTTCTCGTTCTCCTCCCCGAACTCCTCCCACGCCGACCCGAAGTTGGGAACGATGGTGCGCTGCATGTGGTCCGCGAGGGTCACTTCAATGTCTTCCAGCACGTACTCGTCCTCGTAGCCCTCCTCCGAGTCGACCTCACCGGTGGCGGGGTCGCAGTCCTTGACGAGGAATTTCAGCGTGCAACCGAAGGTCCCCGTAGCACCGCTGTCGTCCTTGGGAAGGCAGATCCGAGTATACGTGGTGCCTACAAAATACGAATTACACGTTGGTTCGTCAGGTCAAAGACTCGAAAATGAGACATGACGATCGGAGACCGAGCTGCGAGAGTTCCCTGGTCGACCTTTGTGACTCAACCTGTTCAGGCAACCTGTTCAAGCAACCTATTCAGGCAGGCAACCTGTTCAGGCAACCTGTTCAGGCAACCTGTTCAGGCAGGCAACCTGTTCAGGCAACCTGTTCAGGCAGGCAACCTGTTCAGGCAGGCAACCTGTTCAGGCAGCCTAGACCCGTTGTCCTTACCCTTTACGTTGCACTCCAGTTTCGGGCAATGGATCGTTCCATTGATGACGAACGCCGGATCCTGGCTTTCCACATTGACAAAGACATTCTCCAGAATCTGATCATTCAACGTGTTGATGCAGTCGAATTGGAACACGATGTCCTGCGCGAATGTGTGCTTGATGCACGTCACGACATACTCCGTCTCCGATTCCGTCAGCTGTATCGGCGCGGACGACTTGAACAGCGGCCCGAGTGCGGCGATCTGCGGAATGTTTTTGAACTGTTCCACGTAGGAGTCGAGGAGAGTGGTCGCCTTGGCGGAGTCCTTGGCACCGCCGCCGCCGCCGCCGGCCTGGGCGCGTTCTTCCCGCGCCTCCGATCGTGGTCGCTTTTCTTCCACCGTCAACGATTCCGCGGCAATGGGAACGCTACGCAGATCGAATGGCTCCTCCGCCGGGGTGGTCAAATAGGTTTGGAGTGCGCGCTCCAAGGAAACGATGGACACCTGAAAAACGGCATCGCATTAAGAGTGTCTCCATTAATCCATCTGGCGGTCAGTTCTGTTCCCTGTTAAACTGCTCCCACTTTGACAATACAGTGCTTTACTGCTTGATACTTTGGGCCAGTCAAGTGCAATGTTTCGGTTCAATCAACCAATCAACCGCTCCCCCTACGATGTTCACGTTAGCCAATCAACCAATCAATCGACCGTTCACTCGCCTTGTTAGGCGTGCCTTGTGGCACCAAACCAATCAACGACGGGCGAAGCGTACCTGCAGCGGAGTCAAGATGAACTGATTGTACAGCGCCGCTTGATGGCTGTCCAGCACGTAGAAGTAATACGTCGCCCGATCGCGAACTTCATCATCCTGATCCATCATGCATCGCTTTAACAGCACCATTATATTCGGCCGCAGTTCCTCGTTGAAGGCGCCAAACTTGGCCATCGCCGTGACCGCCGCGGCCCGCACCGAGGCATTTTCCAAGATCACCCGGTTGTAGATGTAACGAATGTACTTTGACGGGTGCCGGGTCTTCGGTCCCTCACGCCCCAACAGCGCCAAAATTCGCACCGCCAAATTGACATGCTCGCAGTCCTCGATGAACTCGCATAGGTGTGTCAAACCGGTTTCCTTGGCGTCGACGTTGTCTTCGACGATGGTGATGAGGGTGTCGACCAGGGCTTTCTTGAACTCGTAGCCGCCCTCTTCCCGCAGCATCGTGGCCAGGTAGGTCATCATCAGGCTGTGCTTCTTGGGGAACTTGAGACAAAGTGCCTTAACTGCCTGCGAAAAAATGGCAAGACATTTGACTGCCTGTGAGATAAATGGCAAGACATTTGACTGCCTGTGAGAAAAATGGCAAGACATTTGACTGCCTGTGAGATAAATGGCAAGACATTTGACTGCCTGTGAGATAAATGGCAAGACATTTGACTGCCTGTGAAAAAATGGCAAAAAATGACTGCCTGTGAAAAAATGGCAAGACATTTGACTGCCTGTGAAAAAATGGCAAGAGAATTTTAGTAATCTTGCTAAATGTCTGGATCAAATGTCTATTTTAGCTAAACGAAAACTGAAAGGGCTAGCAAATAAAATCCTAAAACAAAACTACAACAAGATTACGAGATGAAATGTTTAATTCGGCGAACCGTTTTACGCTCCTTGCTGCATGAAAAGCTGCGATCTTTCACACAATCTAAAGCTTTGACAACGAAAAAAAGTTTTGCCAACTAGATGGCATAAAAAGTAAGGCAATAATCCCGTTGCAGAGTTCTGACGATTGTTTGGAAAAAGCAGGGAGAAACTGTGCAGTAAATTAGCTGAGATCGAGATGGTAGGGGGAGCCACTCGCGTGTTGATACAAGAGTGAAATCAACCACAACAAAGCCGTGTCGATGATGAAATACTTCTGCTGCACGCAAATAGTCATAACTTTTCTTCTTTTTTTTGTCTGTAAGAGTTCGAGTGGTGCCAATCGAAAGGCAATCTAGTTTGAAAATGCTGGAACAAAGAAAAGAGACATTTTCCTTAAGATTTTTGCTAAGCTAATTGAAAATGTGATTGACTGTTTTTAATCAATCAATAAATCAATTAACGGAGTACTAACACTTTTCGTTGCCATTCAGCGAACTCGTGGCGCCCCCTGCTTTCCTCTCTTCGTTGCCATTTAGCGAACTCGTGGCGCCCCCTGCTTTCCTCTCTTCGCCAATCTATTTTTCTTTGCTAGAGTAGTCCGTGCGCTGATGATCTACGCTTTATTTGCAATCGATCATTCTGACTTCCAACTTCGAGTGCATGAAACCTACTCTGTATAATTTACCTGTACGACGACGACTTTGAATTCGTCGGAGATGTCGCTCATAAAAGAGGTGATCTGCTTCATCAAGCGGTCAACGTTGCTCTCATTGCCGGTCTTCAGCAGCGTTGTGATGGCCAGCGTGGCGATGGAGCGATTCGAGTCGGTGATAAGGTTCTCCAGGTCCATATTGCAAGCGGTCACGGCGGCCGGATGGGTCATGGCCACCTGGCTCAGCGTGCGGACGGCAGTGTAACGGATGGTCGGCTTGGCCGACGAGCAGAACAGCTGCAGCACCGAAATGGCTGGCCCAAGGTCGCGTCCGGTGGAGTGACGCAGGTTGACAAGAGCGTGGGCACCTTCATAGACGACCATTTCGTTCTTGTGGCGCAAGCACGTCTCGAGAAAGTCGAAATGACTGGCGGTTGTGATCCCTGAAAGATATTTAAAATACAGAGAGACATATAGACAGGAACTCAGGCAGATAGACAGGCAGGCAGACAGAGAGACAGACAGACAGACAAACAGGCAGACAAACAGACAGACAGACAGACAGACATACAGACAGACAGACAGACAGACAGACATACAGACAGACAGACAGACAGATATATCAAAAGCCGGTTTGTCGATCATTTCCTTCCCGTTTGGTTTGATCGCACGTACCGAGAGTGGACTCTTCCTGGATGATCTTAGCGACAATCTGGATCAGCAAGCAGACCGCCAGCGGTGATTTCAAATATCTCCCCGTGGTAAACTTGGCAATCAATTTGTTGACCGCTGAACGGTCGCTCTTGCGAATCAGATAGAGCAGTCCGAGAGCGTGGTACTGCACCATCGGATTGTCGCTGTTGGTGGCTTCCTGAATTTCATTGCCCCAGCGCTTGACAATCTCAATGCCGGGACCGCGTGCCAATTGGAGCGACGAATAAAGAGCCGCACTCGCCACGGACGGGGACTTGTCCACGATGGCTTGCTTCATGTACCGTTCGATGGACTGCAGCATGCTGGGGTCGACAATGCGACACAGCGCTCGGATGGCGGGAGCGCGGAAGCTTTCCTCCTTACCTGTCATGTCCTTCATCAGACTACTGGTGACGATTAGGACATCCTCAGCGACCTGCAATTGAGACGGAAAAACCAGTTTATCATCAATGGAGGAAACGGTTAGAACGTGAATCAATCAATCGATCCAGGCCAAAGCTTTTGCACATCGTTGATTGTTCAATAATACATCAATCAACTAGTCAATCAAACAGTCAACCAATGAATCAACCAATCGACCAATCAATCAGACAGTCAACCAATCAATCAACCAATCGACCAATCAATCAAACAGTCAACCAATGAATCAACCAATCGACCAATCGACCAATCAATCAAACAGTCAACCAATCAATCAACCAATCGACCAATCAATCAAACAGTCAACCAATCAATCAACCAATCAATCAAGAACCGATCCAAATGTAATTCAGTTTAATTCTCCCTGTCGTTAAATCTGCTTACTGTTTATGATACCCTCCCCGCTTACCCAGTACACTATGAAACCCGATTCAATTTAACGAAAGGCGTTTGTACGAACCGAGCAGAGCTCTTTGATGCCGAGGAAGACTAGACGACGGAGCGTTGGATTCGGCGATTGAAACAGCTTCGTGATAGCGAAGAAGAAGTTCGTCGCCTCCTTCGCGGTCAGCTGCTCGCCCTGATTCAGCATGTAGAGTATTTCCGTGGCCACCGGGATGCATTTGGAGACGTTGATAGGCGTGTCGTTGAAGATTCGAGCTTTTTGCAGCGCCACTGAGCGATCCGGATTGGCGTACCGATTCCCCGCGGATTCGTCGTCCTTCTTCTCCCCGCGTTTCCCCGTGTTATAATAGGCCATCCCTCACCTGAGAAAAATCATTTGAAAACATACCATTACCTCCTGCCTTCAGGAAATGGACAAACACGTCAACTTAAAAGTTCGAAACGAGATATGAGTGCAAAACGGATCAGCTGCGAAGTCGGCTCGGTTCAGATAACCTGACTCGTTCACTTACTGCTTCGCCTAAATGAATTCGGAAGCACAATGCAGGTATCCGATGTTTCAGGAAAAAAATCCCGATGAAAGAAGCACAGAATTCGTTGAAAATTTTTAAATGAAATTCTTGTGAGGAGCGGATGCGGAATATGGCATGGGAACGAATTTCTTCGGTGGAAAAGTTTTCTCCGCTGACGTGGACTGCTGCTGGCTGTTTTTATATCTGTGCAACTACCAACACGGCTCACCATGCTGGCTATTTGTTGATTTCTATCCAACTATCTACACGGCTCACCATGCTGGCTGTTTGCTGATTTCTGTTCTACTACCTACACGGCTCACCATGTTGTTATGGCGAGCCGTGTGAGTTGATCTTTAGCCCTTGTCCGATTGGTTTGACTGGCTTGGCTTAAGAGTACAGTAACTATACATGTCCGTCCGTTTTAACAGGAAGCAAGCTAATGAAGCTAGCATTTTCAAACTTAGCAGTGTTTTTCAGTGTGATAGGAATGAATAGAACGGATGCACGATATACTCAATCGACGCTGCAGGTGGGAGTGGTGGAACTCAAACCACATTATATGCAACGAGGTCTCCCAGTCGCTCGACATATCGATCGTGCAAACTGAGTACTAGTACCTATGTGCTAATACTACCTGCATGAAAATTGTTCGAAATACCTCTACGGAGAATAAAATTATCATTTTCATTGTTTCTAAATATTCGGATGAAATTTGTTATCTGCTCTCGGTCAGCAGAATCGCTTTATACTCTAGCGTAAAATGATTCCTCAACGAGTTCGCGACGGGGACGTGACGACATTCATCTACGAGTCCGTAAGTCGACACTGAATTATTGCAGGAATCCCATTAAACAGTCATACACACGTGGCAAAAAGCTTGCGCTAACCGAATTAAGCCATTACACTCGTTGCATGGCTGTTGTACACAGCCTTCGAGTTGAAGTGCCTAAATCGGTCAGCGCAAGGTTTTTGCCTCGTGTGTTTTAACTTGACTTTCGTTGTCTGTTGGATGTTTGTCTAACACTTTGTGCAACAGATTGCAACGGGGAAGTACACGGAAGTGATTGAGTTCCTGCGACCCAAATCGCAAACACACTTCAATGTAAAGTTGAATAGACAATATTTTATTAGACATTATATTATGTATTTACAAGATTTTAGGCAAACGTCTTGCATGAAGATCCTGATATAATTTGGCCTTTTTTGACTTCCAGTCGCAGGCAGTTCAATCAGTCCTCGGCTGGTGCTACGTAGCGCAGCAGGATTATGTCAACGCAGCGGACTGCTACGAACGGTTGACGTCCATCCAGCCGGACAACAACTCTTACTGGCAACACTACGCGCAATGCCTCAGCAAAGCCGGATTCCCCAGCGAGGCCTTGAAAATCGTCAACTTCGTGGCCGCGAGAAGTGATCCGGAAACGATCGCCATCCTCAAGGCATCCATTCGATTCCAGGAACAAGAGCCTCGGGAATGCAAGGTACGTGCCAGAAATGACCACTTTGGGAAGAATTGGATATACGGAGCCAAGCTTAATCCATTAACGCCTAATGTCGTCAAATGACGATACAATTATCTGAGACGGATTGATGGCTGGCACGAGGCAAGTGGTAAAAGAAGGCGTCCGATTTTGTTTCATAAAACTGACTACTATGGAAATAGATTGATTGATTGATTGATGTCTGAAGCAAATAAGGTGCGGATCAGTGCAGGAAACGGTTTTCATCGGTAATTCTGTTTCTAACAAGACAGTTGTCAGTGGTCAGTCCGAAAATTCCGAATTTTTCAAAGTCGCCAGAAAATAATGAAAATTAATTTTTTTTCTTAATTGAACAAAGCTACAAAAGGAGAAAATACTTCTGGCACTCAAATTGTGTCCGGTCTGGTACCGGGCGTCAACGAGTTAAAGTCCCCCGCTGGTACGACGGTTCGAAGGGTGCGAATGCGTTTACGAGCATCAATCAAAACAACCTGTGTTTTTATGCATACCGGTATTAAATTAGTTCGATTATCATCGACAAACAAATTTCAACGATGGCCAGAGGTCAAGCGACCGACGTCTGCATCTCAACCCTCTATTTGTGCCCTTATAAGCAACAGCTTTTTTCTTCGCCTTCTAAATACCGTAAACCGTACATTTGAACAGTGAATGCCGTAAATCTCTGATTGCCGTTTTCTTGGCTATCTATTTCAGTCGTGGTGGGCTCGATTGATCAAACATACGTAACCGAGTCTTTGGCTAATCGAATGCTTCGCTTTTCACTAACCATTCGTAGCACTGAACCCAGTATGCCACCAAAACCGCCCTACCTTCGAACCCTTCGTACTTTCGAACCCTTTGTACCTTCGAACCCTTCGTACCGTCGAACCCTTCGTACCATCGAACCCTTCGTACCATTGAACCCTTCGTACCATCGAACCCTTCGTACCATCGAACCCTTCGTACCATCGAACCCTTTGTAGTATCGAACCCTTCGTACCATCGAACCCTTTGTAGTATCGAACCCTTTGTACCAGCGAACCCTTCGTACCACCGTATTTTATGTACCATCGAGCCCTCATACCACTGAACCCTTCGTACCACTGAACCCTCCGTACTATCGTGCCATCGTACCATCGTACTATAAGATTCACAGTCTTTACGGATCCATTGACTCTGCTTGGTCCCATATACCCAATTTTTACCATTTTTCTTGTACGGGGAATTCGACCTATTCCGGGCAACTGGCAGGGTTTAATTGCTCCTCAGTTCAGCAATATATCGCAAGTATGTTTTCTTGACGCTGCCTGATCTTAAATTTATTTTGGAATCGATTTCCGTAAGCAGAAAAATATTTTGAAGTCCGAGGGCGGAGTTCCGGACCATTTCTAAAATCCCGGTTTCGTGAGATCACAATGGTCCCAGGTCCGCGTCCTGACCTCAAACCAAAGTTATCTCTCGCCAATCGATTATAAATTAAATTTCGGATCGGCGATTGTCAAGGAAAACATACTTTCAATCTTTTTGTGGTCTGGCCGGAAAAGTCCAGGAAAACGATGTGACCAGGAATCGGTCAAATTCCGCTGACCAAATTGTTTAGTGAAAAGAATACTCAGGAATGATGCAAGAACAATCAATATTGCAGGCCATTCTGGAGAAGTGTTCGCAGAAGAATCCGACCGTTCTACGGAACCTTGGTTGCGCCCATTTTCAAGCCAAGGAATATCCGGAAGCGGCTGCAAGGTTTTCGCAGGCCTTAGCCATCACTGGATTTCAGCCCAGTAATATACGTTATTAAAGGGGCGGGGCAGGGGTAATAGTTGAACAATCAACCAATCAATCAGCGGAGCTCGCGAGCAATCGGGGCAGAGTTGATTGGTTGATTGTACTGATTAATACTTGAACAATCAACCAATCAACTCAGCGCCGATTGCTCTGTAGCCCGCTGATTGATTGGTTGATTGTTCAAGTATTACCCCTGCCCCGCCCCTTTTGCCCGTTTTGGGATCCTCCATTAGATTAAATTCTGTCGCTTTCTGTAAATTTGGAAACTCCTTAACATTGACAAATTTCCAGGTTTGACGTATGCCTTAGCGGTGACGCACTTTGAGATGCGGGATTTCCGGCAGACCGCAAAGTTATTGAACGACATCATCTCCAAGGCCTTGTCCGCGGACCCGGGATTGGCTCCGCCCTTTCAAACCGCGACCGAGACGACGAGGACTTTTAAGAACACTCCCGCGCTACAGGATTCATGCTTGATAGAGGCGTATAACCTGAAAGCGGCCATGGAATTCCAGACGATGAACTGTACGTGGCTGCTAACTCAACAAGGAAATCGCACACTCTTCCCATACCAAGAAAGCCATGTAGATTTAACATTTAAGTGGTAAAAATGTAAAGAAATTAAAACTAGTCATTTTTACAAACAAGTAAACCTAAACTAAATTACTAAAATAAACTAAACTAAAAAACCGTTAGTAATTAATATTTGGAAATCACTATAGTCCCACCCTTTCCCACCCATTCACTATAGTCCCACCCTTTTCACTATAGTCCCACCCTTTTAATTTTTTTTATTGAAATACAATAAAAAAATGACTTTCAAGACCTTACCAGGATACTTAATTACGGTGGGTGATTGGGAAATTGACTTTCTGCCATAATCTTGTAACCGCTTAAACAATCCTTATTTAGTCTCGTGGTGTTCCATTTTATCTGCAATAAATCAAGAACAGCCATCCGTTCCATTATTCAACTTTATTTTAATTAAAAAACGAAAAAGGATGGGACTATAGTGAAAAGGGTGGGAAATGGTTGGGAAAAGGGTGGGATTAGAGTGAAATGGTTGGGAAAAGGGTGGGACAATAGGGGTACCCTTAATATTTTTACTGAATTGATAATTAATTGGCTGAGAAGTTTTTTCCCTTCCTAACAGAGTCGATCCGTGTTTGCAGATGAAGCTGCTAGAGCTGTAATCGGTAACATCCCACCGCGGCACGAAGAAGAGATCGATATGATTACTCTCCACAACAAAGCCATTCTCGATGCTGAAAACAATCCCGATGAAGGCATCGAGATCTTGACGCATATTGTCTCGCAACCGGCTTATCCGAAGGAGACTTTGGCGAATTTGGTCATCATGTATTTTCGCGAGGAGCTTTTCGACGTGGCTGCTGATTTTATGGCTGAAAACATAGAGCTCTGCTTTACGCAGTTGCCAGAGGTAAGAAAGTGACCAGTGAAGGCTGAGTTAACGCTAAATTTTTAGTGAAACTCGCGATCTCAAAGGACAGCTAAGCCCCGCCTCCCTCGGTATAGCCCTGCACTCGATGAACGTTCAATCTGATTCACTCATCTCTGATTGGCTTATTTCCTACAGCTTATTCATCGATTGATTGATTGATTGTACTTGAGCCCTGCGCGGTTAGAAAATATTGAACCGCAACCCGCACCGCGACCTATTTTCTAAACCGCGGCCCGCACCGCACCGCAACCCGCGGGCTGGCACCCTCAAACCGCAAATTGCACCGCTAATTTTAGAACCTAATAAAATTTTCAATACGTAAACAAATCAGGTGGCTTTATTGTGCCTGCCTCTGTGCGATAATGGAGAATTGATTGATTGCAATGTCTATTTATGGTATCAGAAAAGCGGTTTGCGGCGGATTTGAAAAGTTAAACCGCAACCGCGAAGATGGAAATTGCGGTACGGTTTGCAGGGCTCTAGATTGTACAGTCGTGCTTTTCCGTATATTTGTCCCCTACAGTGCTAATTTGGTGAACTGAACTGAACTTAAAACGGCGCTGAAGAGACACGGCCCGGGTTGGTTAAAATTTACGGGTAGGGCAGAAAATTGTCCCTTGAGATCGCGAACATACGGTATTGGTACATTAAAGAGTTTTCGCAAACGGTTTATCTCATGGTATAGCGGTACAGTAAGGGTATTCAAAGTTCGCTTATTTGCAGCGATTATCTCGCTATTTCAAACTCGCTAATCTCCCTGGTTTTGAAGATGAGCGAGAAAAGCAGCCAAGGAGCTGCTTTTCTCGCTTATCTGCTCACTTTAAAACTTTACTGACTTAAAGATTTTGAAACCGAATCAACAAATCAACGGCAAGCTAGCTTACAAACCAGCCATTCCCTCTTCCACTTTGAGAATTGACTTCACAAATGTTATTTCGGACCTGAAAAAACGCATTTTTAATGCACTCCTCAATCAAGCAAGGTAGCACAGCCTGTCAGGCAAAACCCAACGGCTCGATCACGGACAAGTGAACGGAAATGAACGATCCGCTCAAGCTTGATGTGAATCAGCGGGGGTGGGGCTTAATCGACCCTTGAGAACCCTTGAGATCAGGAACGTACACTAAGGGTATTCAAAGTTCGCTTATTTGCAGCGTTTATTTCAAACTCGCTAATCTCCCTGGTTTTGAAGATAAGCGAGAAAAGCAGTCAAGGAGCTGCTTTTCTCGCTTATCTGCTCGCTAATTGTGTGCATCTGTCATGTGAGTGGTCCATGTCAGTCGAGATTAGCGAAGGAGACACAGCTTCAGGTAAGCCAGGGGGCGTGTCCTCGTATCACCGTTGCAAGGGCGTGCAAAACCAAGGAGATTAGCGAGTTTGAATTAGCGAAATAATCGCTGCAAATAAGCGAACTTTGAATACCCTTAGTATGGAAAACTCTCTCTGACCCCAGTTCGTTTTTCTATACTGTACGGCTATACCGTGAGATATACCGTTTGCGAAAACTCTCTATTATTATAAAGGTACTCGAAGACCTTGTCATGGCATTCTTTTCAGGATATTTATAACCTTTTCGAAGCGGTGATCATCGAACAAACCGCACCAGAAGAGGCCTATGTCCGTTTTGAAAGCCTCATTATTCGCTATCAGGAACAACTGAAGAAGTTCGGTAATCAAGAGAAAGCCAACCGGAGGGATGGTTCCACGGACAAACTCAAACTGGCGGAAGCGGAGTATGATCAAGTGTTGGAGCGGTGAGTTTTTTTTGCGAGCTATAAGAGTATTGCACAGAGTCATGCTCCACGGCTATGGCTTCCTAAACGGAATATGCCCGAACTAGCCTTTTTTTGTAATAGATTACTGCCAGCGGTGATGTCCCAAGCACTGATGTACTGGGAGCGGAAAAATTACCTGCAAGTTGAGAAGCAACTCAAGCGGATGCACGAGTACCTCTCCGATCAGCAGTTGTGGCGGACCAATATGGGCCACGCCTTGTTCATGCTGGAGAACTACGTGGAGGCATCTAAGTTCTACGAGACGGTTGTTCGTACCCAGACAACCGATCTGTTGAAAGTGAGTTGTCGTTGAATTAATTGTGCAATTTCCGGCAGCCAGTCAGACAGAACACCAAGCAGACAAACAGACAAACAGACAGACAGACAGATATACCAGCAGACAGATAGACAGACAGGCAGACAGACAGTAAAAGAAGGCAGGCAAATAAACAGGCAGACAAACAGACAGACAGACACACAGACAGACAGACACACAGACAGACAGACAGACACACAGACAGACACACAGACAGACACACAGACACACAGACAGAGATGGTAATTTGCCTTCTGTAGTTGAGTCCGGTCCTCTTGGCAAATCTCTGCGTCTCGTACGTTATGACATCTCGCAACGACGAAGCCGAGGCTGTGTTACGGCGAGTCGAAGAAGCGGAAGAGCGCCAGAGTCGGACGTTGGAACCGGTGGGAGTTGCTCCTGCGAAAGACAACAACAGTTCGCATCTCTGCCTCATTAATTTGGTCATTGGGTACGCATACAAGCTGAAGAACCAACGCCACTTTTGTTACACTGCAAAGGGTGTCAGCATATTTTCTGTTCCATTGTTTCAGGACCCTGTACTGCAGCAAGGGAAACTTCCAGTTCGGCCTGAGCCGTATCCTGCGAAGCTTCGAACCGTCCGTGGCGCAGAAATTGGACAAAACGACCTGGCTCTACGCCAAACGGATGCTGCTGGGATTGATTTACAAGTTGAACCACCATGAAGTGACGTTGTCCGCGACCAATCTCACGGAGTGCATTGACTTCCTCGAGCAGTGCGAAGGTGCGAGCTTATATCTCAATCAATCAATCAATCAATCAATATATTTATACATAGATGCTTCCTTGATTGGCTTCCTTGATTGGGCGCGATCCCTTTCCGACCGACAGACACCTAACGGGACAGGAATTTTTTCAGTGCTAATTAAATAACAAATTTGAACAAAACTTAAATATAAATCTTCAAGTGACCAAAGTCAGAGTTTGAATTGAATTAAAATAAAATGACTTAACTTAAAATACAAACTCTGTTTTCCTTTACTTCAAATTTGAATTAAAACCACTGTTGATTGTGAAATGATTGAGCAGTTTACAGTTTGAATTAAATATAAAAATGAACGCATAATGAGTCGTCTGATTTTTTAATTTAAATTAAACTGATTTAATTTATAATAATATTAAGCCTATTTATTTTTTAAATTATTATTTAAATTAATCAACAACACTGATTTTCTGCAAATACATTTAATTCCGCATGTTCGCGATTTCAAGGAACACTTTTCAACTCTACCCGTAAATTTTAACCAGCCCGGGCCGCGCCTATTCAGTGCCGTTTTAAGTTCAGTTCAGTTCACCAAATTACCACTGTAGGGAGGAATAAAGGGAAAAGCACGACTGTACAATCAATCAATCGAACACAAAGAGTAAGTTGTACGAAATTAGCCAATCAGAGAAGAGTGAATCAGATTGAACGTTCTATCGAGTCTAAGACCATACCGAGGGAGGCGGGGCTTAGCTGTCCCTTCAGATCGCGATCATTTTTATTTGACACGTGACTAAAAAATTGCGCTAACCGAGTCAAGCCATGACACTCGTTCGACTCAAGGCCACGAGTTAAAGTGCTTAATTCGGTCAGCGCAAGGTTTTTGTCACGTGTGTAACTGTTTAAGCGTCTCATAAAGCTAAAACCGATTTTCTTTCCCGACAGAAGCCGGACGGACGATTCCGCTTCGAGTGCAAATTCAAGGAGGACGAGGCGGAGTAACGTCTTCGTTCGTGGGAGCGGAAGCACGTCTTCTAAAGAAATTATTTCTGAAATACGCGAAATAATCCGAGCAGTCAAGCTTTTGCATGATTTCCTTACGTGTCTCGAACTGGAAAGAAAAAGAAGCCCAGTCAACCCACAGAACGATCACCCTTAAAAAGCAAGTTCTCCTTAATGAACAAAAAAGCGGCGATTTCAACTCAACAGAAGGGAAAAATCAAGATCGGATTAAGCAAGAAAGCGGGCGATTCTCAATTGAACTGAGCTGAACTGAACTTGCTAACACAAGGAGAGACCAAGGTGGACGAACACTAAAGCGGTGATGAATCAATTCGCGATGGCAACTCGCTGGATCGCGGACTTTTCCTTTCCGTGTCCCTGCAGAAAGTCGTCCTACGAAGAGAAAAATACAATAGTCTAACAAAGTACAAATGTCTTCAAATGATCAATTAATGTGAGAGTCGTTGTGGTCACTAACGCAGAATGACCTTGTTTTCCGTTATCCCAAACAAGTTACCACTTAATATCAAATATCAACTATTTAATCAATCAATCGATCGATCAACCAATCAATTCACCAATCAATCAACCCATCAATCAATCTACCCATCAATCAATCAACTGATCAATCAATCTACCGATCAATCAATCAATCAACCGATCAATCAATCAATCAACCAACTGAACTACACGGCCACTGCGTCACGATAACCCAAACAAGGATGAAACTATCATCACACTCACCAAATTGTAGATCACCTTGATGATCAGCGAACAACTTGGACATCGGGCGATTTCGTCTCCATTTGCCAGTTCCTCCTACAACCCAAAAGGGGAAGAATCACATGCTGCCATCAGCGTATGCATCTGCCGATTGATTGATTGGCTGATCACACCACAGATCAAGAGCAGAGGCACATTGCATGGTCGTCGATTGATTGATTGATTGATTGAATAACTGAAATAAAGAAGGGAAAGAATTCTCTCGATCTGAAAGTCTCACCCTGGAAATGGTGAACCGATCCCCACATGGACACGGATACCTGAAATGGTGAAAAAATTAAACTCCACAGAGGGGAGACAAACGCGAATCCCATCTCGTAACCGAGAAGAGATGGAAGAAGATGAAAGAAGATGACTCACGTGTAAATGTCGCTCTCTTCGTCGAACTCAAAATCCTCAATCTCGATCTCATCATGGAATGCCATTTTTTCAGCTGGGGTTTCTAGAATCCTCTCCCAACAAATTGGTCGCGAGATACACTGTTCCTCAAACGACCCGGGGGAGTTCTAAAAGCGGGAGCTTTTTAGAAATGGCAACGATGACGAAATCATTCATGGAAGTGTCTCGCTACGCAGAAGTCACGGAGTGGATTTCGCACTCTGGGAGTGAGCTCTTGCACATAGCCAATCAACGCATGCGTGTGCATGGTTGCGTGGTGTGCATGGCTGCGCATGCGTGTGCATGGTTGCGTAGTGTGCATGGCTGCGTAGTGTGCATGGCGGCGTAGTGTGCACGGCTGCGTAGTGTGCACGGCTGCGTAGTGTGCACGGTTGCGTAGTGTGCACGGCTGCGTAGTGTGCACGGCTGCGTAGTGTGCATGGCTGCGTAGTGCGCATGGTCAGTTACTGTTCGCTTGTGGCGCCACCTTTATTTGAGTACTATAATATAGTTTAAGTGTTGCCATCAGCGATGTGCAACTCCGGAAAAGAGCAATTCCAACTCCACTCCAACTCCAACTCCGGGCCAAGTCCGGCTGGGTCAACTCCAATTTCCTAATATCGCAACTCCCGCAGTAGATTTTCCACCGTGGAAGTGACGCCTTGCACATAGCCAATCAGCGTATGTGTGTGCATGGTATGGTAGTGCGCATGGCCAGTTACCGTTCGCTTGTGGCGCCACCTTTATTCCAGTACGATAATGTACGTGTCGCCACAGCGGACCCAGAAACGAATGGGACCTCTTTCTTATTTCACTTTAGACCAGTGAACTTTAACCACTCTGTATGGGACCAGTAATAAAAAATAAATAAATAAAAAGACATCGTAAAACGCATAAGAACTATAAAGGAATTTAGAATTTAGAATCCGGTCGACTAATCAGGTAAGCAGCGATGCGGGGTTGGGCCTTCACGTTGTTATAGACGATCTTTACAGCGGGATATAACGCCAGGGATTCGTTGGCCAGGACGTTGTGATGCAGGACGCTGTCCACAACTGCCGATTCAAAAGACGTTTCGGTGTGTGCGTATTTGTAAGCTCATTTAAACACGAGGGAAAAAGCGTGCGCTAACCAAGTTAAGCCATTTACCTCGGCCGTGTGTTAAAACGCGCAATGGTTACGAGTCAAACGGCTTAACTCGGTTAGCGCAAGGGTTTTGCCACGTGTGTAGGTGAAATCTAACGGTGACTTTAACCCGTTAACGTCCAGTGCCAAATCAGACACGATTTGAATGCTAGAAGTATTTTTGTTCTGTTCAATTAAGAAAGAAATTAATTTTCAAATTTTTTTGGCCGACTGAAAAAATTGTGCTTTTTGGGCTGATCACTGTCCACTGTCGGAGTTAGAAACAAAATTACCGATGAAAAGTATTCCTTGCACTTCTCCGTGCCGTATTTGATTAAACCATCAATCAATCAATCGATCAATCGATGAGTTGCCATGTCGTCATTTGACGACTTTGAGCGTTAACGGGTTAATTCTCCAACCAAAATGACCGTACAGTTGAATAGCGCGATGTCAGCAGCGGTAATCTACAATTTTGAGGCCAAACCCAAATCAGAGGGCATGTTAAACGGTTCAAAGTAGTTTCGCTATGCAGAGTGTTGCTTACATGATTCCCAACTGTAAATCCGTTATTGCCATGCATGCTAATGAACCGGTCGTAGTTGGTCAAAGCCACCGGTATCACGTGATCCCGAAATTTCCGGATATTGTCAGCCTTCACACAAAGATTGATAATACAGTGTAGCAAAATTGCCTTATCCCAAACTCATTTTGGAATCGATTGGGCATGAGACGAATATTATGCAGATGTCAGGGGGCGGGGCTATTCGATTGAATTGGACTAGAATTGCAAGAGAAGGTTTCTCGAATATGTCTGTAGCTCCGCCTCCCGATCTTCAAGTATTATTTGGTTGCCGCCAATCCATTCCACATTGAATTTGGGATAAGAGAAGGTTATTCCAGGCGTGCGAAGGCCCACAATATTAGCTTTGCAGCTGACTTTAATTAGGCCGAAAACTAACAAACGAAGATGATTCATACCTTTTCCAAAGGCCCATCCTGTGATTCTCCCAGACTTATAGCAGCGGACAGTAAATCCCCGATAGCGTCCAATGCGGAATCCACTAGAACTTGCTCCCACTTGTCCTCACCGGCCAGGTCTGCAGTAAAGGAACAAAAAATGCGGGATCAAAGACAATGCGCATTTAAGAGGAATTCGCATCTTTGTTTTTTTGGTCAAAAATCTTCCCGGGTTGCAGGCCGTGGTAGCCCCAAACCTTTTTAATTTATACTCGAATTTCATTTATTCTGAAGATATAATGAGTTTTGCAAACTTTTGGCCATTCCCAAAAACTCGAAACTGACACATGACGTCATCATAGGCTCCTTCCGTTTTGGTACCAGGCAAACGCTATGGGTTGAATCAGTATATGGGTTGAATCGGTGGCGTGGCGGAGGGTGCCATAAGTGTAAATTGAATGAGTGTTGTTTACAATCTACACTTGTGGCGCCCTCTGCCATCCACCGATTCAACCCATAGCGTTTGCCTGGTACTCTTTTCGAAACTTTACAGCGGTGGGCCAAAATGGCTCCCTTTATTTTACAATTAGTTTCTGTAGTCATGATTATGGTGTTTGGTTTGTTGTCATTTGAAACGCCTGCTTCAATGTTCGGGGAGCCGTATGGGACAGACGGACAAACTTCAATTATGTTTACTATGGTAGGCGGCTCGAATAAAAACTGTCCGCGTGTTGCTGGTGGACCCTCTGTATTAAACAAAGTTTTTCCGATCGACTTGGTTTGGGGATTTTTCATGTGCCTACTGCAAATCCTCATACTCAAATTTCTGGAACTTGAAATAATGCTTCACATTTAAAAGTTATGAATTGTGGACCTCCATTTCATTTTGGGATGGGATGAAGTTTTGAGGTCCACGAGCCATAACTTTTGAATTTGAAATCATGAAGCGAAATTATTATGAAGCATTATTGAAAATTTCAGAAATCTGAGTATGAGGATTTACAGTAGGCACATGAAAAAGCCTAAAACCAAGTCAACCGGAAAAACTTTCTCTAATAAAGCTTTCAGAAGAATGTCCAAATGGGATAAGGAGACCTGATGACGTCACGTGACCTATTTTAAAAATAAACAGAACAGCAAAAGTTTGCAAACTCAAACTACTTCTGCGAGAAAAAAAAACGTACTGCAAGCTGGAAATAATTTTCCTTGCTAACACGTTCGGCGATCCGGCTTGGGTTTTGCAACACACAAAAACGCCGGGTTACCCTTAAATAGTTCGTGCTCTCTGTTTCCTTAGCACTGGAGTTGTATTTTGATTAGGCTTGAATTCTATGTTTTATTCTCTGAATTCCTTTCAATGCTTACAAGGAAATTACTCCACTCTCTCCGGCATATTTATTTACTTCTAAATATGCCGGATGCCCCTTTGTTTGGGTGTTTTCGCTGCATTTTCCTCAGATATTAACAGACAGAAGTAATCAATTCATCGGGGAAAGAGGAGTAATTTGCTTCGTAGAGATCCTTGAGATGTTAATTCGACTGTCTCACACACGTGGCAAAAACCTTGCGCTAACCGAGTTAAGCCATTTCACTCGCTTGACGCACGGCTGTTGTGCAAAGCCCCGAGTTGAAGTGCTTAATTCGGTCAGCGCAAAGTTTTGTGCCACGTGTGTATTTCATCTTGAGAGCGATTCATTTCTGTAACTTACGGAACTGTCGAGCCAGGTACCGAACGATGGCACCGCTCTGCGCCACCGGTCGGTTATTCACCTCCAGAATGGGGATTCCACCCCATGGAGTTGCTATACCAAAGGCCAAAAACCATTAAAGCATAGTAGGGAGGGTCTTCTAAAGTGAGCGACAGAATTTAATCTAATGGAGGGTCCCGAAAATGGGCAAAAGGGGCGGGGCAGGGGTAATACTTGAGCAATCAACCAATCAACCAGCGGAGCTCCGGAGCAATCGGAGCGGAGTTGATTGGTTGATTTTACTGATTAAGAGTTGAACAATCAAGCAATCAACTCCGTTCCGATTGCTCCGAAGCTCCGCTGATTGATTGTTCACCCCTGCCCCGCCCCTTTTGCCCATTTTCGGGACCCTTCATTAGATTAACTCTGTCGTTTGCTTACTGTACAAAATCACACCTACTCAGTTTGTATTCCGGCCATTTTGCCACGTCAATGCGAACGTCTTCGAACTTCTGGAAGGCAGCCGCAAAAATCAGCCGGATAAGTTCCGCCCGACCCCGCCCATCGAAATAAATTAGCCTATAATCCGCTGGCATTGTGTGTGCAATTCAGTAGGATCATCGAAGTAATTTATTCCGACCAGAGGATTAGATAGAAAATGTTTAAAAAAATCGCTCTCAAAGCAACGCGTAACAGGCGCGTTTTTTTCGACAACGGACGTGTGTGTTATTGAATCAAACTATGCTGTTGGCAGGATGGAATATACAAGCTAACAGTACGCGCTAACTGTGCGCGCTAAGAGTGCGCACTATTCAGTGTGCGCTAAGAGTGTGCGCTATTCAGTGTGCGCTAAGAGTGCGCGCTATTCAGTGTGCGCTAAGAGTGTGCGCTATTCAGTGTGCGTTAAGAGTGCGCGCTCTTCAGTGTGCGCTAAGAGTGTGCGCTATTCAGTGCGCGCGCGCTGAGCCCATTTCCGGCGCGCGTCTCAGATGGCCAGAACAGATGATTTCTTACTGCCGCACCACAGCCAGAGTCACTGTGAAAAAGAGTTATTGTCATCGTTTGTTTGACTGGGAAGAGATATGACGTGTGCGGTTTTTGGTGCGCGCAGGGGAGTTAAGTGAATTTGGTTTTGTCACTGGGTCCAACCGGAACTCTTGAAATTGAGGAGATGCATGGCCACATGTTCGAGCAGTTCCTTCTCCGTCCTGACTGGCGGAATGGATTGCGGTCCGAGGGACAATGCGGTCGTGATTTTATTGATGTAGACCGTCAAGTCATCGGCGTTGCGATCTGTGTGGGAGAGAGGGGAAAAAATAAGAATGGAGAAAGTACGGCGCGAGCGATATAAATCTTTTTGTGTGAGTTGTCGCTTGAGAAGATCGATAATTTGGCGTACGATTCTCCCAACCTTATTTCGTCTCGTTTTATATAAAATATTCTTACTTTTTTTACTGTACTGCGATACAGTAAAAAAAGTCGAGCGACTTGTTTTCTATTTTGTAAAAAATCAATTATTGCACCGAGCCGAGCCATTTTATTAAGTTTTAAGCGATTTTAAATATTTAGCTTAATTTTTTTAATTTGCCTGTTTTGTTTTAAATAACGCGAAACAACATTCAAGAGAGGAATTTAACGACCTGATTTAGCTCTTAAATAATTTTAGTTTTTTAACAAAACGAATTTTTTTTAATTTAATTAGCTGAATTTTTTGAATTGACTAATTATTTTAAATAACACGGAAGAACATTCAAGATGAGGCAAACACATTAAGGACCGAAGCTTACGATCAAGCACGACATGATTGAGTTTCTCACGTCCAGCCACAAACTCCTTATTGAAGTCGAACATCTCCAGCTGCGGTCGCGGGAGATCGTCAAACGTCGGCGGGTAGACCGCCGGCTGCATACTCGGGTAGACCCCGTCGAACTTAGGCGCCACCAGCGACAACGGCTCATTCTCCGCGCCAACCTCCCGAAACGCCTGCAACACCTCCGCGATCTTCGCCATACTCGGCGCATCACAATCCGTCTCATAAACCCGCTTCAAGTTCCCCACCGAACCGTTCCCCGAACCGTTCCCCAAACCCACCAAACCGTTCCCCGAACCGTTCCCCGAACCCACCGAACCGTTCCCCGAACTGTTCCCCGAACCGTAGACCACGCCCCCGAACCGTTCCAGCACGGGAGTCACCCGGCTGGCAATCTCAGCAATGTCGACAATCGGTTCGGACTCCGGGACGTCCGACTCGTCCGGCAGGACGCGCGGCAGCTTCTCCGCCAGAATCAACCCGAACAACCGATCGACCAGGGTTAAATTCTCCTCTTTTTCGATGAAACCATCGTGGAATATCTGCACCGAACTGATGGTCAGGATCCTCCCGCCCTTGGGGCTCTGTGGGTCCGCGTAGAACCCACAGATCGGTTTCTGCATGGGGTGACAGGCACTTCCGGTGATGAGGAGTGGGATGGCTGGGGACTTGACTTTCATGGTCGAACCGTAAGGGAACAGAAAGCCTCCCTGATTTTGCACGGTGTTGTTTGACGTGGTGGTGCGTTGAAGGTACCCGTCGGTGATTAAGGCCTCCTTCGGGATAAAGTACTTTTTGAAGGTGCTCCGGATTACGGAATCGGAATTGACGGTCATCCCGTATTCTTCCAGGAGGTGGTTGAGGTTGCTCTCGACGGTCTCATCGCTGCCGAGCAGGACGACAAGGTAGCCGCCGAGTTTGAGGTACTGCCTCAAGTCGGCAAACTCCTTGGCGGTGAACTTTTTCTGGCTTCCCGCGAAGACGACGAGACGGCAGCGTGAGAGGAGATCGTTGGCGAAGATATTCTTGGAGGATTCCACGGCCCAAGTCTGGCGGAGTCGTTTGGCGAGGAGACGGTACCCGGAGTCAGGGGTGTTTTTCTCCCCCTGCCCACATGAGAATATTATTTCTAACTGATTTGAGCCCATGCCGCAGTAATGGCGTGCAAATTCGAGGGGAATTTCATACGAATTTGACTGACTCTATTTTCGAATTGTTGAAGTGCCTTGGATAGTTTTCCGTGTGTTATGATCGATATTGGTCGGGTGAATTTAATTTCCACCGCGGTGTGTGTGTGTGTGTATCGTGATTGGTTAGTATGGCATGGTGACCGACTGATCAGAGGAACAGGTAGGCCCATGGATTGATTAATCAATACTGCGTAGGATGGTTCGCAGGCTTGGATCCTTCAGTTGTGTTTGTTACCCACTTCGCTTTTAATGCGCTTCACAACCCATTACAACTGCAACTGCTCTTACTTGTTAGAACTAAGGAGTCACTATACAGAACGATAGTGCGTACTGTCCCTTAGTGCTACATATTTGGGAACGCTCAATTTTTTAAGAGGCAATTTGTTACCACAAGGCTGCAGGCTGCTTTGATTGTTGGCCACAAGATTACACTGCGCATTTGCGTAACAAAGTGGTCTTGTGGCCAACTATTTCCGCATCAAATCAAAGCAGC
>LRSR01006959.1:0-10861 GCA_001579985.1 Hypsibius dujardini
CGCCACTTCGCAAGGCTGGCCCCTGCAGCTGCCCAACGGCACCATCTTCGGCGGCGGTCAATTCATCTCCGACTTCCTCATCAGCACCAAAAACGTCACCAACGTAAGCGCACCCTTCCATCCTCTAAAGGCCCAATTTTTCATTAAAAAAACCCTCTTAACTTAAGTAGCCACGATAATAATATCCATTTTGTCGCGTTAGATTGCCGCCATTCCACTGGCCGACGGTGCGGCCCTCATCCCCATCCGTTCCGGCACCACCTCCATTACCGTCCTCCCCAAGGGGATGGTCCTTCAAAGCGCACCCGTCACGTCCGGCTGGACTCCAGTCATCCTCGCAGGCAGCCAGACATCCGGCCAGACATCCGTCCAGACATCCGGCCAGGAGTTCGGACAAGAAGGAACGGGCACGGAGACCGCACCACAGACGTCCTCGAAGGGCTGGGGCTCGTCGGCGTCCGTCCATCCCGTCACCTCATCTTGGAGCTCTCCGTCGAGCTTCGGCCAGTTGGGGCAGCTCGCCGGATTGGGCTTGTATGGAGGCTACGGTTCCGGATTGCTGGGCAGTTTCGGCGGTTACGGAGCGGCGGCGCTCGGTCTCCCTCAGACCGCCGGCCAGGGCTGGTCAACCCTCGTCTCGGCTCGCCCCGTTTTTCCGTCGAGTTCCGGATGGGGAAGTGCTCTGACGACGACCGTCGCTCCCGTCCTTCAGTCCGGATGGGGAAGCGGTAAGTCTTATGGAAATGGCAAAATAAGTATTAACTGACTAATTCTTTTTTTTTCTCCTTCTCCAGGAAACCAGTCTGCAGGTGTGACGGAAGCAGCCTCGTCGTCGGTCGGCGGATTCGGTTACGGAGGATTGGGTGGAACGGGCGCTCTGCTCGGAGGGTCGTTTTGGACGCCTGTGCAGCAGGGTCTGCAGTTGGGTCTGAGCGGGCTGGGCTACCGATCGGGGAACCTCTCAGATGCTTCGAAGAAGGCCGCAGCTGATGCACCGATCGTCTTGGTGAAGCAGGCACCGGGCGGACAACGGACGGCCCAGCTGGTTCCACAGGCGATGGATCAGTGGATGGATATGATGCAAGGCAAGTTTTATGTAACTCAGACAGACAAGCAGTCAGACATGTCCAGCCAGTTAGTTTAGACAACTATTTCAGACAGAATACCAGTTCAGGCAGATAATTCAGACATGGTACCAAACAACCATGTCTTGCCAGATAATTCAGGCAAGTGGTTTCAGACAAGATACCAGACAAAGATGACCATGCAGCCAATTCAGACAAGTATTCCCGCAACATAGCAGACTTTCAGGCAGATCATTCAGACAAGTATTTCCAGGCAAGATACCTGCAAACCATGTCAAGGCAGATCATTCAGACAAGTCATTCAGACAACCCGGTAGACGGACATGACCAAGGAGGTAGTTCAGACAATGGTGTTCAAGCCTTGAGCGTTCCTTTTTAATGCTGAATTTTATTCTGTTTTGAAGGTTCCATGAACGGTCCGGATGCAGCGATGATGGAGGACATGGAGGTGCGTCGGGTGGAGGAGGACTGCCGTGCAATCTGCGCTCCGCTCGGTTCGCCCTCCGGCAAGCTCCACCAGAGCTGCTTGCAGGGATGCATGGACAGCCGTGCCGGAACAGCCAAGGCACCACCGCCGACAGCCAGAGCCCAAGCCTTATTTCAACCCCTTGATTTCTGAGTTTGTCTGAATTTGTTTTGTTACAGTCATTCACAACTTCCTAATGCGCTGGCGCATTTTTTGGTTGGCCCTTTTCTATTTTGTTGCTCTGTATTGCCGGACAGACAGACAACCAGACAGACAACCAGACAGACAACCAGACAGACAACCAGACAGACAACCAGCCAGACAACCAGCCAGACAACCAGACAGACAGACAGGCAAGGAGACAACCAGACAGACAGACAATGTCTATGCCTTCATGAAATTTAATTTATAAATAAACCATCCAGTTATCACAACTACAATTTGAATCCGTTCAGTCACACGTGGTAGGAACAACGACCAGCCCGGTTAACGGGAAGTCAGCACAGGCAAGAGATAGACTTAAAATAACGGAGCAATTACGCCGCGGCGATCAAGGCAATCACAGCGATGGTTCCCGACCCGATGAGCAACGCGTCCAACGACAGAAGCGCTTGACGAAGTTTGTCTTCCTGCAGTGAAAAGAGAGTTACGAGGCGTTACATTAACATGGACCAATCGGGGGGGGAGGAAAGAGCGGGCGTACGGGATGAAGGGGTTCTTCCGATGATGTGGTCACCGTTTGGCTGATGTGCGTGTGCTCCGTTGGGGTCAGTTCTTCCTTTGAGTAGGACGTTTGAACTGTAAAGAGAAAGACGTATGACAATTTTGTCCGCGAAGCGAAGCGGGGGATGAAAGACTTACGAATCGTGCCTTTCTGGCGATAACGATGAATCTCCAGCAACAGTTGGATCAACAGGTTAGCGGCAAAGCTGGCGATTAAAATGTAGCCGGCTGCGGAGTGGACCTTCATAGCAGTCATTGTGAACTCCGCCCCAAGGAACATCGTGACAGCTAAGAAAAAAAAGAAATAATATTCCGCTCGCTCTGCAATTTGTCTCGATATGTCTGTCTGTCTGCCTGATAGCTTGTCAGTCTGTCTGCCTGATAGCTTGTCTGTCTGTCTGCCTGACAGCTTGTCTGTCTGTCTGCCTGACAGCTTGTCTGTCTGTCTGCCTGACAGCTTGTCTGTCTGCCTGACAGCTTGTCTGCCTGCATGACAGCTGGCCTGTCTGCCTGTCTATCTCTCTGTATGTCTGTATGCCTGACTGCTTCTTTATACGCCTGCCAGTTTTGACTGTCTTCCTGTCTGTTTCAATGTTTGGTTTATCGCCCTGCTTGTCACTCCATTTGTCTATCTCACCGGACATCAGATGTGTGGAGTATCCGACAGTCCAGTGGAAGTAGTTGAAGTACGGTCGGTTCGGCGTGCCGGGGTGTGGTCGGAAAATGGCCACGAACGGCTGCACCATCGCCAGACTAAACGTCACAATGCCGGTGTAGGCGTGAGGGATGTCGCGCCAACTGCCGACATCGACGAAGATGATGATGAAACTGGTCACGGTCAGCAGCACCGCCGTGCACATCACAGCACGATGTGTCTGTCAGATAGATACAGATAGATACAGATAGACAAGCAGACATACAGACAGGCACACAGTCAGACTGACAGGCACACAGTCAGACTGACAGGCACACAGTCAGACTGACAGGCACACAGACAGACTGACAGGCACACAGACAAGTAGACAGATAGCAGACAGGCACACAGTCAGACTGACAGGCACACAAACAAGTAGACAGACAGACAGATAGACAAGCACACAGATAGCAGACAGACATACAGACAGGCTCACAGTCAGACAAGTCAGTCAGACACAGTTAGAGGGGATGCGGACGTACAATGAACCAGACTTTTCCACCGAACGGCGCTCGGTCAGGCCACATGTTCTTTGTCTGGCGTGCCATGAGAATGCCGAAGGCCACAAGAAGATTCCAGGCGATGACCATGAGAATGGCTAGCAAGTACGTAAGTGGAGAGTATGAAAGTGGAGAAATTTCTCTTTTCTGGGAGTAATGGCAATACCATGAGTCTTTTTCAGCGCAATGTTCGTGTCACCGGCGTTGGCGCTTTGCCCCGCGGAAAGAATGACCTTATTCTCCGAAGCCCCTCTAATATCGTGGTGCATTTTCACATGGCCTGCAATAAAAATCATTTACTTGACTCGTACTCACACTTTCAGGCAGACGGATCTGCCGCTTTCAGGCAAGCCGCTTTAACTGATAATTAATCTAACTATCGGGAGACTTGAGTCCGCCTCGAGCCAAGAGGAGGAAATAAGACTGCGTGAAGTCGAAGGTCTTGTTATGACCGTTGCTCGGCTCAACATCACTTCCGATCTGATGGACAAAGTCAGCCTCAAACTGGCACTCCAACGTGCCGTCTTTCCAACTGGACGGTCCGCTGTAGAGTCCCTTCATGGGCTGCAAGTGATTGAGGAAAAAGAAACAGAATTACCAAAATGTGTAAGCAAAGGACGAAACACAGGATTCGGAAGGGAAATGTACAATTGGCTTGTTGTCGCGATCATTGTCATCATCACCAGTGTTGTAGGACGAAAAGAGCTCCTGCTTGCCAACCGAGCCGTCCTTCCAGGAAACACATTCCATGACGAAAGCGTGCCCCTAGAAAAGTGACGCACAAAAATGTATAAACTGCAGAGGCAGACAGACAAATAGACAGACAGACAGACAGACAGTCAGACAGACAGGCAGACAGACAGACAGACAGTCAGACAGACAGATAGGTAGGCAGACAGACAGACAGGTAAACAGACAGGTAGGCAGACAGACAGGTAGGCAGACAGACAGGTAGGCAAACAGACAGACAGATAGACAGACAGACAGGCAGAACAAAGAGACACGTCTTTACCATTTTTTGTGAGTTAGCCACACCGAGAGCCACGTAGAATCCGTCTCCAGGTAGGCTACCGGGTTTTCCGCGCAGAACCAGGGAGACACGACTTCCATTGGTCTTGCTTAGGCCGTACGTCGCAATCGCTTGACAGTCATCAGCCACACAGCCATTGGGAATTCCGAACGTGCCATCGTTATTTGGGGGTGTGGGTTGGCACTGATTGCCGCAAGCGAGGACCTGGCTCCTCGCGACAGCTGCTGGTGGGCCAGATAGATGGTACCTCAATTCACCTGAATTCCAAAAAGCCCAGTTAGCGGCTTTGCAGAGAAAGGAAACTGGCACCAACCGTCTAGACAGACAAACGTGTAGACCAGAGAGACACAGGCAGGTGCTAACTGCTCAGACGACACAGAGATACAAGCACACAGACAGACAGACAGACAGGCATACAGACAGACAGACAGACAGACAGACAGGCAGACAGACAGACAGACAGACAGACAAACAGACAGACAAACAGACAGACTTATACACCAGGACAGAGATCAATAAACATACTAAAAAAAGGTAGACAACTAGCAGGGGGGGAGGGGAAAATCATTACCTGTCGAAGCATTTGCGTATCCACGACCCAGCAAAACCGTGTATGGTGTTGACAAGTCATACACGACGCCGCTGACATTTCGTTTCAGATCCAAGTTAAAGGAGCAACTTGCAAAGCCACTCAGGATGGAAGCACTGACGTCAGTGATTCCCAGACGACTCTGTAGATAATTTACAGACGATCAGTTATCTAACCTTGCAGATTAGACAAACTCTGGAGTAGGAACCTACATCAGCCAGGGCTTGGTACAAGTGACCGTTGGGATCGCTGACCGGAGGGTTGTAGGCCGCCACCACGTCAGTGGTGTCGTTGCCCCAGCTCACGCACTGGATCACGGCCGTTTCTTGCTGGAATAGCAGAAACAGACACCAAGGTCTTAACATTAAACATTAATGACTGACTGAGTGAATGACAAGTCCATAGGAAAAGGGATTGTACCATGCCGCCGGTAATTGACAGGCCAAAACCAATCCAGAAAGCCGGGCTCTGTGCCTGAATCTCCGGGCTTGTCTCGCCGTAGAGGACCACAGGAATGGAATCAGCTCCTTCAGTCGCAGCGCCGTAAGAGAGCAAGGAATTGCAAGTTTGATTGGCGATGCAACCGTCGGGAACGCCGAAGCACTGGCGAGTCACATTGCATTGTGCGTAGATGAAGCCGCCGTTGTTCGATTGGGCCACAGTCACTTGAGTCGCCACTACCGCTTTGTTTTCATGATAACTAAGGTTTTCTGTAGCACGAAAACGTCATGCAAAAGACAGTCAGATGGAATAGCAAGATTCGAAATCCTACTTGAGCCTGGGACCAAGCCTCCGTTGGCCAGGAGGATGGCATACGGCTGAGTGAGATCATACAGCACGCCCTTGACCGTTCGCTGCACGGCCAAATTGAAGGAGCACTGCACGTAACCATCCACATAGGTGATTGGAGCAATGTCCGTGATACCGAGATGCACCTGTCAAGGTAGACAGACGAATAGATAGGCGGTCATTCAGACAGACAGACAGACAGACAGACATCCAGACATCCAGACAGACAGACAGGCAGGCAGGCAGGCAGGCAGGCAGGCAGGCAGACATCCAGACAGACAGACAGACATACAGACAGACAAACAGAGAGACAAGGAGGCAGACAGACAGACAAGGCAGTTTCAGAGATGGAAAGGTAGACGCGCTGGCTTTTTTAAGCGATACTGTGACAATAGACAGAATAACCACCTCAGCAAGGGTCTCATAAACCCGGTCGGGAGTGTTGTAGGCTGCAACAACGTCCAAAGTCTCGTCGGCGTACCGCACGCACTGCACAACAGCGCTGGAATTCTACAACAACAGCACCAAAGCGAAACAATCATAGGGATTTCAGGCTAACTTCCAATAATGGTGCATAATTCTGTCCAGAAATGCTAACCATCTTCCCACTGATTGAAAGTCCGAAACCGACCCAGCCAGCCGCTCCGCTTTGCTTGTTTGTTGTATTGCCATACAAAACGACTGGAACGGTAGCGCCAATTTGGACTCCGTAGGCAAAGAGCGAAACACAGCTCTTGGACTGAATGCAGTCGACTGGCAAGCCGAAGCATTGCCGTGAAACGCCGCATTGATCGTACAGGGGATTCGCGGGTGGTGGTGAGGTTGGTGTCTCTCCCCTCGACAGGGTGACCTTGTCGTCAGAGAATGCTCTCAGGTCGTGATGAGCCTTATCATTAAGTGAGCCTGAAACATGAGTTGTAGCAGTCAGGCAGACAGACAGACAGACAGACAGACAGACAGACAGACAGACAACAGGCAGGCAGGCAGGCAGGCAGGCAGATAGACAGACAGACAGACAGGCAGGCAGACATACCGGATTGAAGTCCTCCGTGCGCCAGCAGCAGGTAATACGACTGCGATAGATCGAAGGTCAGACTTTGGCTGTTACCTGGCTCGACGATTTCCTGAACAATGTCTGCCTCGAAGTGACACTCTAATGCCCCATCGCTGTAGTTGCTCGATTGTAGGTACAGACCGTTGGCGGGCTAGGAAAAGGGACCCAGAAATATGGAAACATACGGAACCCGAACATGAAGGTGATGCCTTACAATTCGAGTGTTCTTGTAACCGGCGCCGTTGTAGGATGCAAAGATACCCTGGTCGTTGCGGCCCTCGCGTTGAAAAGCGACACATTCCATAACAAACGCATGCTCCTATAATTACGAAAAAAACAACAACTTTAAAATAGATAAATAACGTTAAATCTCCAGTACGTCAGACAAACAGACAGTCAAACAGACAATCAAACAGATAGACAGACAAACAGACAGACACAGACAGACAAACAGACAGTCAGACAGACAGACAGTCAAACAGACAGACAGACAGACAGACAGTCAAACAGACAGACAGTCAGACAGACAGTCAGACAGACAGACAGACAGGCAGACAGACAGGCAGGCATACAGGCACACAGACAGACAGACAGGCACACAGGCACACATTAATCTCAGGGCTCAGAAGTGAGCTCACCATTGTTTGAGTGCTCGTCACACCGAGAGCTACGTAGAATTGATTACGTGGCTGGGCACCTGACTTCCCGTTGAGAACCAAGGAAATTCGACTGCTATTTTTCTTGCTCTGTCCATACGTCACCATCGCTAAGCAGCTATCGCTTTTCACACAGTCTTTGGGAATGCCAAACTGGCCTTCGCCGGTGGGTTGACCAGTCGGCACAGGCACTGTTGGGGGACTGGGAGTGGGGATTGTGCAATTGGCCGTGCATGCCACAGCAATTAATTCGCGTGAAACCAATGGGACGAAGAGATGCTTGCGATTACGATCTGAAAAAAATGCACAGGTTTCTTTCACACCTTGCGATTCTAATTGGGGACATCTTCGACGTCATGAACAACCCATACATTCGCCCGTTGAATCGTTCTTCTGAGTATACCCGGACCCGGCCATGATGTAGAGGTAGTCTGCCAGGTTGAATTTGGTCCCGTTAATAGTTCGGTCAATATCCAGCTGGAATGTGCACGCCAGCTGTCCATCCACAAAGGCGATGTTGCTATCGGAAATTCCATAGGTTTTCTGAAAACAGGACAAAATACTCACTAAATACAGGCACATAGTCAGATTCGCAAATGAAGAGAGACCTATGAGACAGGCAGACAGGCAGTCAAACAGATAGACAGACAGACAGACAATCAAACAGACAGACAGACAGACAGACAGACAGACAGATGGATAGGCAGGCAGGGAGACAGACAGATAGACAAACAGACAGACAGGCAGTCAAACAGAGAGACAGATAGACAGACAGACATGTTTGCATACGTTTTGCAGTATTTGGTACTGGTATTTGTATTCTTCGTTGCCGGTGATTGGAAAGTTGTAGGCTGCAACGAGAGCATTCGTGCTGTCCGGATAACGGGCGCACTGCACAACTGCCGCGTTTGACTAGAAAGACCAGCAAAATATATAACAATGTGCCTCTCCGGTGGCAGCAGTCGGTGTATTCGAGTACCATTTTATTCCCGCTGCCTTCCGGCCGGACGGCAAACCCGATCCAGAAGTTATTGGCGTAGCTGGCGTTGAACGGATTTCCCGTGAGGCTCATTTTCACGGTCCGACTGCCAGCGGTCGGAGCAGTCCATGAAACCAGCACATCACAACGGCCTAATTGTTCACAGCTCCTGGGCACACCGAAACAGTGTCCGGTGAGGCAGGGCGTCGGTGCGCACTGATTGCCGCAAGCGAGATACTGGTCACGAGCGACAGCTTTTGGTGCACCAGACAGATGATAGCGCAAATCTCCTAGATTCGAAAACCAATTCCGTTAAATGGATTTGCCGAATAATTGGAGCAAACCGACAGACAAACAAACAGACAGACAGTCAAACCGACAGACAAGCAGACAGACAAGCAGACAGACAGACAAACAGATAGACAAACAGACAGACAGACAGACAGACAGACAGACAGACAGACAGACATACAGACAGACACACAGACAGACAGTCAAACAGACAGTCAAACAGACAGTCAAACAGACAGACAGACAGTCAGTGAGGTAGACATGCAGATCGCACCGGAACTTATTTACCTGTTGAAGCATTCGCATATCCACGACCCAGTAAAACCGTGTATGGTGTCGACAAGTCATACACGACGCCGCTGACATTTCGTTTCAGATCCAAGTTAAAGGAGCAGCTTGCAAAGCCACTCAGGATGGAAGCACTGACGTCAGTGATTCCCAGACGACTCTGTAGATAATTTACAGACGATCAGTTATTTACACTCGCAGATTAGACAAACTCCGGAGTAGGAACCTACATCAGCCAGGGCTTGGTACAAGTGACCGTTGGGATCGCTGACCGGAGGGTTGTAGGCCGCCACCACGTCGGTGGTGTCGTTGCCCCAGCTCACGCACTGGATCACGGCCGTTTCTTGCTGGAATAACAGAAACAGACACCAAGGTCTTAACATTCAACAATAATGACTGACTGACTGAGTGACAAGTCCATAGGAAAAGGGATTGTACCATGCCACCGGTAATTGATAAGCCAAAACCGATCCAGAAAGCTGGACTCTGTGCCTGAATCTCCGGGCTTGTCTCTCCGTAGAGGACGACCGGAATGGAATCAGCTCCTTCAGTCGCTGCGCCGTAAGCGAGCAAGGAATTGCAAGTTTGATTGGCGATGCAGCTGTCGGGAACGCCGAAGCATTGGCGAGTCACACCGCATTGTGCGTAGATGAAGCCGCCGTTGTTCGACTGGGCCACAACCACTTCGGTCGCCACCACCGCTTTGTTATCATGATAACTCAGCCTGCCTGTAGTGGATAGATTCCGGTAAGAATTCGTAAACTTGGGCTAGATTAAATACTCAAATTCTTACTTGAGTTTTTGACCAAGCCTCCGTTGGCCAGGAGGATGGCATACGGCTGAGTGAGGTCATACAACACGCCCTTGACCGTTCGCTGCACGGCCAAATTGAAAGAGCACTGCACGTAACCATCCACATAGGTGATTGGAGCAATGCCGCTGATACCGAGATGCACCTGTCAAGGCAGACAGACGAATAGATAGGCGGTCATTCAGACAGGCAGGCAGACAGGCAGACAAACAGACAGATACACAGACAGACAGGCAGACAGGCAGGCAGACAGACAGACAGGCAGACAAACAGACAGATACACAGACAGGCAGAAAGACAGGCAGACAGACAGGCAGGCAGATAGACAGATAGACAGGCACACAGGCAGACAGACAGACAGACAGACGGACAGACAGATAACTGAAGAAATAAGTTACATCTGAAAGAGGCTCATAGGTCCGGTCGGGAGCGTTGTAGGCTGCAACAACGTCGAAAGTGCCATCGGTGTACCTCACACACTGCACAACAGCGCTGGAATTCTATAGAAAGAAACAACAGGGATTACAGTACATGCCAACAAATATAAGACGATTGCGGAATGGTGACGCACTATCACGTAACTACAGTAATATTACTAATGCTAACCATTTTCCCGCTCATCGAAAGTCCGAAACCGATCCAGCCGGCTGCGCCGGTTTGGGTGTTGGTAGAGTTGCCGTATAGAACGACGGGAACAGAATCGCCATTCTGAACTCCGTAAGCGAGAAGCGATACACAGCTCTTTGACTGAATGCAATCGGCTGGCCATCCGAAACATTGCCTTGAAACGCCGCACTGCTCGTAAAGGCTGTCCGCTGTTTTGCTGACTATATCAATAAAGCCTCTTTATGACAACGAAACGTGTCTGTCTGTCTGTCTGTCTGCCTGCCTGCCTGTCTGTCTGTC
>LRSR01006962.1:0-14480 GCA_001579985.1 Hypsibius dujardini
GTCTTATCAGCATGTCACTCAACTGTATCTATTAACTTGCACAGTCTGGGTCTACTTGCTTGTTTACCCGTGCGGCTATCTACAGTATCTGGGTTCGTTTCTGTCTTAGCCAGCAAATTCAGCCACAAGAGAGGTATTCTCAACCATAATCACCACAGCCACTGAGCAATTTTATTGGTTCTTTACTTACGTCTGGGGAGGGAGTTTGGTTGGGTCTCTCTTCATATTCCATCTGCGGCATGTCGCTAGTGTCCTTGATGCGGACAACGACATTCGATTCTGACACCGGTGGCGGATATGACTGGACAGGTGACGGCGCCTTGTATTTCTTCGGGCGCTCCCGCAGACTGGGCTGCTGCTGTTCCGATTGCGAAGACTTCTCTACCACGGTTCCCTCATGCTTGAGTTCCTCGTGCAGTCCCTGACTGGTCAGAAGACTGGTTTCAGGCTCCATCACATCCTCCGAGGGCTCCTCTGCGCACTTCAACCAGCTCGTCATCTGCAATACCGAATCAACACTGAATGAAGAAACCAAACCCGCCCGTTGTCAACTCACTTCGACACTCTTTCGTTGCACAGCGACATCTGGCGGCGGCGTCCTCACATGTGGTGACTCGGGACGCAAGGCATGTTCAATAAGGCCGTCACTGCCGGAAGCCGCCGCAGCAGCGACGACAGTCTCTTCCGTCACGGGAATGGGCGAGCGAAATGGACTTTCTTCGATATGAGTGGTAGTTTCCTTTCCCTCGGAAGAGCCATTAGTCTGGACGGGCGTGAGGGCGACAACTATCGTGTCTTCCAGCTCGGATTCCGAGGAGGTGCTGACTTTGTCTTCCATTTGTTGCTCCTCGGACACTGAAGCTTCTCGGAAACCTAAAACTCGGTGAAAATTACATGGTTAATTAATTATTAAAATAATCCGGGCCGATCGGTTGATTTTCGAAGTAAACAAACCGCTTCAGACGACAGAACTCACTTCTATTGTCCAGCGAGCTGGCGGAGCGGAGCGGACTGACGGAGCGGCGGTTCTTCACTTCCCTGATCTCCTCGTACAAATGTTCCGCCAGTCCGGCAGATCCATTGGTCAGGGGATGATGATGATGATCACCGGTCTTCAGTTGTGCAGGCTGCGGAGGCGACCGTCGACCACGTGAGTCTTTGGACAAAACCGCCGCGTACATCACTGCTTCCTGATTGGCAAGACCGGGATCCGGCTCCTCAGCGATGTAAAGGGACGCGGGAGAAAAGTGGGTGTGATGGGTGGTGACCGAGGTCGTTGAAGCCGGAGAGGGACCGCGGTCGGAATCGGAGATGGTTGACGAGGCCACATCATCCACAATCTCGTGCTGCAAACACAAACCATCGACGCTGCTATCGATGAGACACAAAATCATTCACAGACCTCCTCCACTTCAATGATCTCCGCCTTGGCCTCGCTGATCAACGCGCGAATCGGGACGTTGCTTTTGACTTGCGAAAAGAACGGATGCTTGAGCACTTCCGCGGCTGTGGGTCTGTTGTCGGGCTCCTTGACCAGGGCATAGCGAAGGATGTCAGAAAAGTCGGTCGACCTAAATGCAAGTCACAAAATTGTCGCTATTATTTCAGCGCACAAATAATAAAGAGTACATAACATAAAGAGTACGTCAACACTCACCATTTGTCCGCGTGCTTCAGTTTCGGAGGGTCGGCTTTCTGAATTCGGATCAGGACACGCATGGGACTCATCTCGTGGTTGGGCGGATCCATTTCGGCCATCTCAATCAAGGTGATACCGAAGCTCCAGATATCGGCCTTGTAGTCGTACGGCCAATCGCGGAACGTCTCACACCGCATGATTTCCGGTGCCATCCAGTACTGCGAATCAAAAATACGTGTCACGCAAGACTCAAAATCTATAGTCGAGAGACAGTGGGACACACAGACAGAAGACAGACAGACAGACAGACAGACTAGATAGACAGACAGTGCCACGCAGACAGACAAGAGGACAGACAGACAGACAGACAGACCGACAGACCGATAAACAGAAAAACAGACAAACAGACAGACAGACAGACAGACAGGTAAAGCATCGCTGACGCAGGTTAGTATCTCCGGCGACGTACCGGTGTTCCGATGAAGGAGTCACGACGTTGCGCAAGTTGCTTGTTCTTTGCAGACACTCCAAAATCAGCTGCGAACCGATAATTCCGAATTATTGGAGAAAGAACGCACGTGGTCAACTTATACGCACCCAATTTCACTTGACCATCCATGGTCAAAAGGATGTTTCCCGCTTTTAAATCCCGGTGGATGATCATGTTGCGATGAAGATACTCCAGAGCGACACACGTCTCATGGCCGACGAATCGTATTTGCGGCTCCGTTAAAGGCTTCTCCAGCTCGGTCATAATTTGGTCCACCGCACCGGCGCCACAAAATTCGATCAGCATCTTCACGAAAACGAAAGAAAGGTCAGTCAACATTCCACTTTCACCTACAGACTCTCCATGACACGGAACGGTGCACCCCGGGACTACTTCAAAGGTACTTACCCATAATTTGCTGCCGTAAAAGAAGGCCTCGTGAAGAGTGACGATGTTCTGATGCTTGCACGAAGTTAAAATATCAATTTCCGTCAAGAAGTCTTCCAGTTCGTCCTCATCCTTGAGCTCGCACACCTTCGCAGCTGCAAGGGCTTTCGTATTGCGATTCTCAGCCTAGACGAAGGATTAAAAAGCACCATTAGAATCTCTATAAAGAAGATCCACGGTGGAAGATGAGAAAAAGCCCGATCGAAATGGACCTTGTAGACTTTTCCGAAGGCACCGTCGCCCAACTCCCCAACCAGAGTCCAAACATCCTCGGGATTGAGGTCACGTTGCACATTCTGATGGGAGGGCTTCTTACGCTCGACCTCACCGACCGCACCGATGTGGAAGATCTTCTTGAAATTACTGAAAATGGACATGTTGCTGCTCTTCCTCCCCGCCCGCGGAGAGACGTGCTGTTCACATAAACAATACGGAAGTGATTTTGGGCCAATCAAGGAATCAACCTAATCAAATCCATCCAAATGAAAAAACCTGCAACGGGAAATGGGAAAAGGTTAAAGTAGAAATTTCCTAGCTTGCCTCTCTCATCATGACACCAAACCACCCGCACTGATTAGGGCACATAATAAAAGGATCGTGAAGCTCAATCTAAAGTAAGGCAGTTAGTATTTAACGAATATAAAATTAGATGGACACTGCGCATAAGTGACAATCAATGAATCAATCAATCAACTGGGCGCCATCTGCATTCACTTGAGTTGTACGAGATATTTCTGTTTTCAAGTGAAGGGGTGGCTTGGATTTTGTGTTCGTGTATTACGCCTGTTACTGTGGCACTCTTATGTGTGTATACGCTTCGAAACGACGGTTACTAAATAATTAGCTAGAAAAAGACTAATCGATGGAACAGTGTAGTCATCTTCCATTATTCCGTGTCGATTGATTCATTGATTGAGTACAAAATAATCTGAAAGCACTTTGCAAACTATATAAGTTTAACGAGCGAAAGCCCACTTTTAACTACTCCGACATCCATCAGATCGTCAAAAGTTTATACTGTACTGCTGCAAAAATTCAACGGAAAGGAAGAAGAGAGGAAAAATCGGGGTTGTCTAGCTCAATGAGGGTGATAATTTCCGAATGAGGAAGTCGACTTACCGCGCGTCTGATTACTGCACCAACCACTGAGCCCGAACGGACGGGAACTCCTCACGAAACATCCAACCCGTATCAAGATGCCCACTCAACAGGTAAAAAGGATGGCGATCAAAGAGGCGGATTCTGTGGCCGTCCCCTTCGTGAGTAATGGCATCTGCAGCCGAAAGTGACGCGTCGAATTCTTGATAGTGATTTGCACTTCTATCGTCATCCACCGTGTGAATTCCTCCCCAATGAGTGCTCATAAAAAAAATCACAGAATCACAGAAATTCGTGGGATCAGGATGGATGGATGGATGGAAGCAAGGATTATTAACGGAGAGGAAGAAACGTAAACAGAAATCCAGTGAATTTTCAGTGTTGTGATGGGGGGGGGGGCAAAACTACGGAGACAGCCTCGCTGGTCAGGCAGTAAATTTTGCCCGGCCTGGCAACTGGTCCACGCATGCGAAGAGTAGGTCCTTGTTCACGGCCCGATTTATACTGTGGCAGTGACGAGCGATTGAACTGCTTTTCTGGACATTTTTACGCTAACTGAGCAGAAATTTCTTTTGAAGGGACAGGAAATTTGGTTCATGAATGCAGGCTGAGGAAGATGATGCAGTTGCTGGTTGACTTGTTTGATTGTCAACACTCAACCGGTAACAATAACGGGAATTAGTGATTCTTAATTCAACTCAATCAACCAATCAATCGACCGTTCACTCGCCAACCGGTCAATGTTAGGCGTTCAAGCTGTGTTCATACTACACCAAATCAATCAACGACTGGCGAGCAAGTTTCTCTGCTAGCTGTAGTGCCTCCACTTCCCTAGCACCTGCCAGAAGCATCCATTCAACACGGAACGAAGAACGATTCTATTTCTAAGAGTACCCATGGCAAAAGATCGTTTATAAACTTTCAACTTTCACTCATGTTCAACTGAAAAAGACACAACCCAGCGGTCTACTTGCAGTTCGGGCGAACAAACTTCCCCTCACAAGCACTCTCCCCCTTCTCCTGATACTCGGCCCGCGTGACCCGCATCTTCTCAAAGAAAGCCGTATTCTCCGCCAAGGCCTTCCCGCCGAACCAGGCCGTCGTCAAGGGATCCCCCAGGCGGATCACCTCCACCTCCCCAAACTCCGGCACTTCCGGTCCCACCTCCTGCTTCAACCGCTCGAGGAACCCCGGAAACAGACAACAACCCCCGGTCAAGACTATATTGCGGAAGAGATACAGCTGCGTCTCCTGGCTGAACCGGCGGATACTGTCCGCCACCGCTTCGGCCACACCCATCCGGACGTCCCCGATGATGGACGGCCGGAAGAGGATCTCGGGAGCGACGAACCGGTCTGCGGTCAGTCGAATCAGCTGCTCGTGATCCGCCGGCCGCTCAAAGGTCTCCTCGACCGCTCGCATGTAACCGTCAAAGTGGTGGACGTAGTCCGGCAGACCGCACGATCGCGTCAGCGGGCTAAGCTCATCGCCGGCTAGACGGAAGTCCGCTTTCAGGTCGGTCGAGATGAAGCAAGCCAGCTCTTTGATCTGATTGATGACTTGGGTCTCTTCGTTGACGCTGATCTGCTGGAAGGTGATGCGCTGCTTGAGGTGATTGGTGATGACTTTCCCGCCCACCGGAACGCGGATCACGCCGTGCCACGCGATGGCGCCGTCGATGACGGGCACAATGTGGGTGGCCGAGTGGCCAGAGTCCACGACCAGGCAGGTCGGCTCTAGGGGATTTTGCGTGCGAAACAGCTGAGAGGAGAGGTATGCCGGTGGACAGATGAAGGCCGATTCGAATTCGTACTCTGGAAGAGTAGCAGCAGTATGATAAACTCAAGTCAATTCATCAATCAATCAATCAACCTAGCACTCCCTAACAGCAGTATGATAAACTCAAGTCAGTTCATCAATCAATCAATCAAGCACTTTCAAGCAGCAGTATGATAAACTCAAGTCAGTTCATCAATCAATCAATCAATCACACACTCCCAAGCAGCAATATAATAAACTCAAGTCAATTCACCAATCAATCAGCAACTGTTTTGGTAAAATTAACCGATCGCTCAATCGAACACAGGACACACACAGCGCTAGTTAGTTTCGAGCACCGAGACCGAGAGGTTCAATTACCTTCGAAAACAGCCTCAGTGAAGAGACGCTTAATACTTTGAAAGTTGAAGCAGGGTTCGGTGACGATTAGATTGCAGTCTTTCGGATTGACGTTCAGCACCTCATCGCTGAAGAAATAATCCAGGATTCGCTCCTCCAGCTCCCAAGTCGTCAGAATCCCGTTGCTGAACGGGTACATGTGAAACAGTTGATGTTGATCCTGCAAAAAAAACACGAGGGCTTATTCGAGCAAACAAAACACTGCTACTAATCAATCAATCAACTGATCAATCAATCAATAACTCCATGTAACAGCCGCCTTATTACAAACAGGGAATTCATCAATCAACCTAAGGACGCGCTGCTAAACCAGTGAAATACTAACATAAGCATCAATCAGTCAATCGACCGATCGTTAATATTATCAACATACCTTGCATTCGCTGAGCTGGCTGGAAATGAACTGGCGTTTCTTTTCGCTCTTCGCCTTGAAAATGCAGTTGGGCAAAACTTTTGGAGCCTCGTTTGAAGCGAGGCCTAGTTTGGCATTGTAACTGCCGAGATCAAGGATAACTGTGTCCGCAGACGAAGAAGAGGAACTTTTTGCGATGTCGGCTTTGTTTTTTGGCATTTTTACTAGGAACAATAATGAAAGATGCGTGCAAAGCAAAAATAATTACTACTGAATATTAAAACCAAAATGGTTCAGCCGCTCTAGGTATTCTAATATTTGTCCCTCTAGTTTAGTTTGAGAAAAAAAGATAAAACGCATAAAAATACCTGATTTTTTACTTTTCTTGCGGTTCAATTTGTTCTCTGAACGGTGTTTGAAAAAATATTTGCGCGTTCGCACACTTACTGACACACGTTCGCAGCTTTACTACCTTGCGTTCACAGTACAGTGAACAAGCAATACAGCACATGTACTGCATGATCTGGATGAAAAGACGGACCAATCGAACGATCGCTTATTTAGCCCGGCACGATCTAAAACATGGACTGTACTGAGTGTACTGGACTCCTGTACTGGACTCGTGTACTGTACTGGCTTTGGAACATATTCAACAAAAAGTTAGTCAATCAACAATCAACCAAATGAACAGCACATGATTTTCAATCAAGCAATCAATTGACGGCAATTGCCTCAATAGACTTGTTGCTGTGTACCGTCAATTGATTGCTTGATTGAAAGCCATGTGCTGTTCATTCGGTTGATTGTTGATTGACTAACTTTTTGTTGAATATGTTCCAAAGTCAGTACAGTACACGAGTCCAGTACAGGAGTCCAGTAAACTCAGTACAGTCCATGTTTTAGATCGCTTATTTAGCCCACCGGTGCGGTAAATTCCGCCCGTACGATTACAGCACTACGCCCGTAATCCATCAATCAAACATTAGATTTCCATAAAAAAAAATGTATTCATTAGAAATTTTTATAAGCTAGATTTCCTTCACGCCGGGAACGATCCAAGATCGGCATTCTCTCTTTCGGCGAGTAATAATTATTCTTTCCCATCCCAAAGCGAGGTCTCGTTAAAAAATATAATTGTAACGGCCATCAATCAAGAAATCAATGGAACGAGCCCTGTTTCAGACATAAGATGAATCAACAATCAATTGCTCGCAGTCTTGTGCTCCATTCTTTGAATCAATCAGACACCGGTGGCAACTACGCTTGTTCTGTTCAACCGAACATGTTCCCGTGTTTGCACCCAGATCATACAGTACATTTCGACACGTGAGATGTATCACGTGACACGTGCCTGGCAATTTACGCGTGTTCTGTTCAAACGAACATGTTCCCGTGTTTGCACCCAGATCATACAGTACATTTCGACACGTGAGGTGCGTCACGTGACACGTGCTTGGCAATTTACGCTTGTTCTGTTCAACCGAACATGTTCCCGTGTTTGCACCCAGATTATCCAGTACATTTCGACACGTGAGATGTGTCACGTGACACGTGCTTGGCAATTTACGCGTGTTCTGTTCAACCGAACATGTTCCTGCCGTTTCACCCAGATTCCCCAGTACATTTCGACACGTGAGATTATTTCAGTGAGTCCAACACTTCCAAGCAAACACCAAAACTCAATTGCACGAGCCAGAGCGCAGGTTCATCTATCCCACCTAGAGTACACACAGGACTGCAGGAGTGCGACTTTGACGGTACATGCAAAAGAACCTCCTCGCAGAAACAACCGTTCAATGCGGCAGCCACTACGAGTCGTGGCGTGCGCTGAAACTATCCTCGAACCCACCGCGAGGGTAATCGTTTGCCATGTCGTAGTCAGCAGTACCGGTACTTCCATTGCTGTCTGAATGAGTCACGCTCCGTTCCTCGCCCTGTCCAGCGGCTCCACGAGCAGGTGCTCCACTGCCATCCTAATGAGCGAGATCAATTCAGTAAAACATAGCACGAAATGGAACAATGGCAGGCGTACCCGGGCTCCATTCGTCCTGTGTTCCAGCAATGACTGCGTGGAATTCGACATCTGCCTCACGTGGACTGTCGCTTGGGTAGGCTGACCGCGACCGAACGGAGTAGTCTCGTACTGACGAGGCGGTTGATTTCCTTCCATCCGAGGCTCAGCAAACACATGCTGCTGCTGGCGACGATGAAAAACTCCCAAGATCGGGGACTGTTCGTTGGCCCTCCCAGCTGACGGTCCGCTCGCCGGCATCGACAACATCCGACGACAGAGTTGTTCGAGCTGACTCGACTACGAGGAAGTCAAAACTGAAAAGTACTATCCATACAACTCAGTGATCGATCAAACAAGAAGCATACCGAGAATCCACTTGGAGATTCAATTCGCGCTGATGGCGCTGCGTGAACCTCGACGGATCTCGGGCCGAAATTCCGCGAATGATGATGTTCCGAATATCCCGCTGAGGTGAGACGATCGTCCTGGCGATGCTGACCGAACGGAACTGAAGCTGGTGGGTAATCCCTACGCAAAAGTATGAAGTGAATGGGACATCTAGGCAGAGGGCATCGAGAACTCACCTTGCGGACTGGTGATGACCGCTCATTGGAGCTCCGTTCATCGGAGATGGCCGCAACATGTTCGATGGATCCCGTGAAGATCGCTGATCTCGCCCGCTGCCAACGAGGTCCGGAAACGCCATCAACGGCCGCTTTACAAGCGGTTGCGGTGGTGGTGGCGGATACCGGTTCGACCTGGGGGACCTGGGGGACCTGGGGGATCTGGGGCTGATCCATGCACGACGCGCTTCTTCATCGACATCGCGAGGGCCGGAGGTATCGCGGCGGCGATTGCTGTATTGAACGCCCATCGGACACGCCCACATCATCAGCGCATCGGACAGATGACGACGGGAGGCGTGTGTTTTCGCCATCAACAGGGCGGACAGCATCAAGCTCAGGATCGGGAGGTCGCCACGGTATTCGTCCAGCACCGTGTCCATCAAGTCGGTCACGCTGGAAAACACACAGAGAGAGAAATAGATGACCGATCGCCAGGCAGGAAATGGATATTCGGATACCTTTGCCGTTCTCGTCCGCGGTCTTCATCAGCTGCGCGCGAGTTCAAACACGCCCGTTGTGCTTCCAGTGCCGCTTGCTGTGCTTCGAACTGATGCGACATGCCCTGCGGATCCCGATTCCAAACTCTCTGTCGAATCTCCGCCGTGTGGTTGTCTGGCATACTCGGAGACATGGAGAAACTCCGCGCATCATTTCGCTGAGAAGAGAATAATTCATCACTGGTAGAAAACGCAGCAGGCATTAAGCACCAGAACTTGATCAGCTGGATGAGCTGGACGAGCTGGACGATAGAAACGCGTGCTGATCTCGTACAATCAACTTAATTTCAATTTGGAATCGAAAGGCATCAACACCGTTTGAACGTTTTAGATGTCGGGGAGGGGGCGGAGTCACATGTCATTTCCTCCCGGGAACCTTCCGGTCAGGCCCATAACTCCGCCCCCTGGTACCGCAGAGAGGTTCGCTAATGGCAAGCAATTCCAAATTGAATTGGGAACAGGGAATGTTCCATTGCGTTCTTGAGTTACTGCGATCCTCCTCAGAGAATCGTCCCAACTCATAGGCACGAAACAGAAATAAAGGCAGCGTACCTGGTTATTCAGTAATCCTTGACGCTCGCATGAAGGACCTCCCGAATTTCCCCTGGCGGAATAACCCTGCTCGCCATTTCTCAGCGAGTTATTGATCATCGGGATCTCCCGATTATTTCGATCACCCCCTCCGCGAATCTGGTCCGGTGTGCAGGACCGAGCTCCCCTCTCGCCGGCCGGTGGTTTGGCCACGTACTGCGCGCAAGTATTCAAAATCTTCTGCTGCTCCGCCATGATCTTCTGCAGGGACTTGACCATGTCAGCGACCGGCATGTCTCGCGATGACATTTCAGCATGACAGCTGCCGGCATCTGAGTAAACATTTCCGGTGTCATCCAAAACAACACTTCACTTCAATTCAGTTCAATCGAACCTTGGGCAATATCCTCCTGATGCTGATCCCGCTCCGCACCGGCGCAATCCTGGAAGCCCGGCTCGCCAGTGAGCTGGGCAGAGCGACCTCTCCCGGACTCTGCCCCGTTTTTCCAGTTCCTCGAGTTCAAATCCTTTTTGGGTGTCTGCGGGAGCTGTAAAGACAGGTTCATGGATGCCGATCGGGAATCGTGAAACTTCAACTCACCCCGAGGTCGTTTCTCTTTCCGAACTGCACAAAGTTGTTCGCCCTGCGTTGATCGTTGAGGTCGTTCGGACGCGAGCGCTCAAAGTCCTCCACCTCGCTGTCGGAGGACTGGTTGCTATCGAATCGGTCCCCTGTAGCCCAAGATTCTACGTCAGGGAACACAAACACAGACACAGACACAAGTTGGAAGCGTCTAAGCGCAGTTGAAAGTTGAAACGCACGATTTGTCTGTGGATTTTGAGGAAAGAGGCCCACGGTTGGCCATCCAGGCGGTCGTCCGTCCGGTGCAACGTCAGCGTAATGGCCGGACATGAACTGCTGCGGATGTGATGAATTATTCCAGTTCTGCCCATCCCATTGCGGGAGTGCCGGACCAGCACGGCGTTCCTAAAGTAAGGAATTCTCCTGTCTTCCCGTCTGAAAACATGGGAGACAGACTAAAGGAACGCTTCCCTTACCGTTGATGGATTCTCCGACGATTGACGCGACTCAATCAGATTACAAATCAACGACTGAAATGTCTTGAAAGCAGGCTGATCAAAGAGCTCTTCGACACTTAAAGTAGGATTACGCTGCTGCTGCTCGACTGGACGCAGTGGCGGCTCTTGTTGCAGCTCAGATGTCGGCGCATCAGTGTCTTCCGCAGGCTCCTCACGGCTTTCGACCTGCGACCGCATCAATGTCAATCGGTCTCGCAGGCGCCGCATAGACCTGCAACAGTCGAAACGACTCATTAAGAGTTCAGACAGTGAAATCGTGCCATAAAAACTCTTACTCTGCGTCAGCGGGCGATTCTTCGTCGTCATCGTCACCATCGTTCTTGTCGACCACGGCGCTGATTCTCGACTTTTGTTCCCGGAGCGCCATAAGGTCACTCTTTTGTCTAAACCCAGAAAACTAGTTAGAATTGGTGGAACCATGAGTGGAGCACGGGTCTTCTCATTCAGTCAGGTCAGGCCAGGTCAGGCGGAGAACTGACCTGTTCAAGTTCTCCATAGTTGACAAAGTCTCTTGAGCCTCGTGAACTGTGTGGTTCAACTGTACGATCCTCTCCGAATGACGCCGTAACAGTTCCGTCAGATTGATCTGATCCTCTTTGGTTTCTATAAACAGACCAGACCAAAAATGCACCAAAGGAATGCGGTCGAATGGAATGGGAGATCGCACCACACATGGCGAGTCGGCGTTGAAGGACATCGACCATTCCCTCCAGCTCGCTCTTCCGCTCCATCACGTCCTTCAAACTGCCGCGCAACAGGCCGACAGAGTGAGACAGACCCTAAACAGAACAATTCGGTGATGAGAAAGAAAGAAGTCGCACCAGGCGGATACGATACACGATACGATCTGAATTAGAGACAGATTGGCGCAGACAGACAACAAGGTGACTATAAACTACCAGTACTGTCTCTAAGAGGAACAGACAAACGAATAAGTATACGGACAGACGGACGGGAGGAAAGACTTGCGAGATGTACAGCTAGCGGAGAAACTTGCTACGGTTCGCCAGTCGTTGATTGATTTGGTGCCACAAGGCACGCCTAACATTGCCAGGTTGGTGAGTGAACAGTCGATTGATTGATTGATTGACTAACGAGAACACTGCCAGGCGAGAGATTGATTGATTGATCAAATCGAAACATTGCACTTGACTGGTCAAAGTATCAATCAATGCTGTTCCATTTTGCACATCCTACACTAAGTCAATCAACACCTGGCGAATCGTAGCAAGTTTCTCCGCCGGATGTACCTCATCGGATTCCGCAGCAGCTCTCGGTGTGATAGTGCGCTCACTGGACGACCGGTGCACTGAAACCGAAACACTTCAGGTCCAATAATCATCTCCACGTTATTCTATCGAGAGGACTGCTGAATAACGCACTCTTTTCCTCGTCTGAAAGTCGCGGAGCTGAAGTGCCCGCATTCCGCTCCCCTTCCATCTGTTGCAAACGCTGAGTAAAAAAAAGAGAAATCTTTAAAAGACGCATTACTCCCTGTCACACACATCTCGACACTAAACATGTCTCTAATAAGCGTCAAAAACATTCACCCAACAGCCACTACACACGTGGCCAGATTACTGGGTGGCAGAGTTCGAACCACTCTTAGGCAAGTCGAAAGCAAAATTGGGTGGCCCGAGTTTGAGCCAAACATCTAGTATTGTGGCTATGTGTGTATATAGATACACACGTGGCCAAATTACTGGGTGGCAGAGTTCGAACCACTCTTAAGCAGGGCGCAGGCAAAATTGGGTGGCCCGAGTTTGAGCCAAACATCTAGTATTGTGGCCATGCAATCACGTACCGTCACCATCAAGAGCTCCCGCTCTAGAGAGTGCTTCTGAGCCTGTAGTTTATCCTGCATCTCTCGCATTGCTGAAAATAAAGCTCAGATACGGATCATACAGATGAAGATGTGTAAGTGGATAGATAGAGAGCATACATTTCTCGCTCGCCGGGTCCGCCACAGTTTCGTACTTCCTCTGAATCTCCGCCGCATTGGCAATCAGCGTGTTAATCTTCCTTAACTTTGCATTCAAATCGTCTCGAATGTCCTGCAAAAAATTATTCCTTTCAATTACGTTCCCACTCCCGAAAAAAAATACTCGGTGAAGAGAGACGTTCAATGAATCAACTCAATAAACAGCATGTGCAACTTTTGAGAAATTATTCCTGCACTCACTGATTGTCTCTCCTCCCCTAGGAGGTCGGGAAGGAGTCGCGCGGTAGTTGTCTCCTCAGACAACTCTAAAGCAACTGAGCTTCGACCATCATCTCGCGCTTTTCCAGTAACGGGCTAAAACAATAAAAAATGGGGCGATTGACAAATGCAATCAATCAATCAACCAATCAAGAGGATAAGATCACTTGCAAAACCAAAACAAACCATAACGTTATCAATCAATCAATCAACCAATCAACAGGATCAGATCACTTGCAAAACCAAAACAAACCATAACGTTATCAAAAAAATCAATCAATCAACCGGCCACTTACGCTTGAACATATTATCTCATACCACATACCTCTTTCATTCCAATGGGCGTGGGAAATCCTTCCGGGAAATTGCTGTCTAAGGTAGTCCCTACGCTAGGCTGGTTCGCAGCAACAAGATCGTTACGCAGAATTTGTCCAGATAAAGATGCATCGTCGGAGGGATGAAAATTCGGCTGTTGTTGTTGTAAGGGCGCCTGGTTCTCGCTTTCACCGCTGGACGACGAGATTGCCGTTGATTTATCTTCCAAGTTCGGATCATCCATTTTTAAAACCTTTTTTCAAAATCCTTCAAATAATTGATCAGATCGGATGGTTCGGATGGTTCGGATGGTTCGGATGGTTCGGATGTGGATCCCCAAATCGTCGTTTGCTGCTCTCATTCCCATTCCATTTCCAAAAGCATGTACTCTGTTCCAACTCCAACTAGCATGTACTCTGTACCAACTCCAACTAGCATGTACTCTGTTCCAACTCCAGCCGCTCTTGCAACTCTTGGAATTCCAACCAGTTTACCAATATCTTTAGAAATCAAGCTGTTTGCACGGAGTGCCGTACTCATTAGTAACCAGTGAGTTTAGTAACCCCAAGCTGTTTCAATTCGCCACGTTCCCTAAATTTTAAATAGCCGTTTCTACTTCACTTGAATTACATTCATTATTCGCTGTCAAACGCACCGTTGTTTCTGTTTACCTCCATTTTTATTTCAAAACTGCCGTGAACAAAACGATATCCCTCCTTGTTTCTGCAGGATCCTTCTCGCCAATCTCGGTGAGAGAAAATGGCCACGGAGAATGGCGGCACGAGCATTCTCTCAACGTATCGCAGCATCACTTCGGACCTGAAAAGTGAAGATCTCATTCGTCTCCTGCGGGTATGAAAGAAAGCAATGTGCATTTTTAAGATCGATACCGGGGTGCATGTATGTTTTTTGGGGGGCTAGGAAGTGGTGAATAAGTTGCGCGATGTGGACGGCGGGGACACGAAGAAAGTGGTGTCGAAGAAGCTGGCGGA
>LRSR01006965.1:0-19691 GCA_001579985.1 Hypsibius dujardini
ATCATTGTTTTGCTATGGAGATCTGTACAGTGTGTACAGTGCGTATCGGTAACTTAACGGCATCGTGGGAACAACGAAGACACAGTTTCGCGCCAGCTTTCGTCAGCTTACTCCTTGTGCTCGATTGATTGATTGTACAGTCGTGCTTTTCCGTCTTTCTCCCTACAGTGGTAATTTGATGAACTGAACTGAATAGGCACGACCCGGGTTGGTTAAAATTCACGGGTAGGGCAGAAAAGTGTTCCTTGAGGTCGCGAGCATAAATTGATATGTTTATTGACCCGCCCACAGCCAGGGCTAATTACAGTTTTATATCGTCGCATTAGCAGTACAAGTGCGACAGGAACGCGTAACGTCTTTCATCTTTTATGTCGGAATGAATAACAAATGAATTAAGTGGTGCTGGTGCGAGGAGAGGCTTTAACTGAGGTGCCATGCACATATTACGTAATAAAAAAATGGCCTTTTTCGAGGGAAAGCTGCACTTCGACAGTCTCAGTCAGCTGTCCACGAGGAAGCGGCCAAGGCCGGTGGCGGTCTGTCTGCCCGACCACCCACCTACCCTGATGATCAAAATAATACTGGAGGGCGGAGTCTATTTTACTGGTGAGTAATCAAGAGTCCAGACTAACCAGCTACCCTCTCTGATTACGTAATATGTGAATGGCGCCTTAAGGTTTATCGTATGCTCGCGATCCCAAGAGACAGATAAGCCCCGCCTCTCTCGGTATGACCCTGCACTCGATTGAACGTTCAATCTGATTCACTCTTCTCTGATTGACTCATTTCGTCAGCTTACTCCTTGTGCTCGATTGATTGATTGTACAGTCGTGCTTTTCCGTCTTTCTCCCTGCAGTGGTAATTTGGTGAACTGAACTGAATAGGTACGACCCGGGTTGGTTAAAATTTACGGGTAGGGCAGAAAAGTGTTCCTTGAGATCGCGAACATACGGCCGATAAACCGTGCAGCCTTGTCGAGTCTACACATTTTCCCTCGGCAACGGACATCAAGATGTTTGTTATGCAATCGACACGCAAGAATGAAAACCAATAATATTACATATCTGTGTTGCTTGCGGTTATGAACCTGTCTGTGTTTTTGGGGGCGGCATTATTTTCGTAAACTTGAACGTGCGCAACGAAGCAGTGAGACTGGTCACGTGCCGATTGTTTATTGCGATGTCTCGGATTCGGACCATCTAAACCATAATAATAATACAGTGCATAAACATGTATTGAAAGATTCTCCTGACGTCAAATAAATAAATGGATCAATAAGTATTAGAAGTCATACTGCTTTTACCTTTATTAGGACTGGTATCACTGACGATCACTGACGATCACTGACGATCACTGACGATCACTGGTTGGAAAAAGCCTAATATGGCGCAAAGTGAGGAAAGGAAGATGCTAATGGAAAAGAGCTCACAGGGTGCGTCCCCGACACCCGCCAGGTGGCGTCCCCGACACCCGCCAGGTGGCGTCCCCGACACCCGCCAGGTGGCGTCCCCGACACCCGCCAGGTGGCGTTTTTAGTGTACAGTGCGCCCCAATCGCATTGACTGAAAACGCGGCGAAATTTCTAGCTTCGCGATCAGCTGATCGATAGTCCATCCCACACCAAACTTAGCCTAGCTGTGCTTAGCCAAACTTAGTGTGCAGTCTGCGAATACATTTGATCGCGGAGCGGAACCTTCCACCGCATTCGTCGCCGATCCTTGTTTCTCGATTGGAGAGTTGCAGATTTGCCTGTCGGTGTTTAAATTGCTGGCAGTAAGTTACTCGAAAGAGTTCGAGCCGATTGTCTTCGTCGTCTTGTTCTACAGCTGACTTCCAGTAAATAAGGGATCCAGGATGCCAGCGGCAACGATGCTTTCAAGGCCCGCTAGCAAGTAAATTCATTGGCCGCAAGTTTTTTCCTTGACAAAAATCTTTTGTTTTGTTTTGAAGTCCCAGGGAAATTTCCAAACCAAACGCAACCTACCGTACAGACTTACCACCCTGTGCAACCTACCGTACAGACTTACCACCCTGTGCAACCCAATACGAGTGAAGGACTCTGGAATGGACCACTTGACTTGCCGTACCCTGGAATGGGCCACCGAATGGCAGGGGGCGCTCTGTCGCACATTAATCGAAAACAGATGAGTCTCTGCATAGGCAGCGACCTCTATAGTGAGCTTTTCCCAACTGTCCAATCATTCGTTTTTTAAACATGTTTCCACAAAAGTTTCCTTCAAATTGAATAGGCGTTCCACCGGGGTTATCGATTATTCTCTGTCGTTTAAGACCTTGTTGAAATCTAAAACCTGTCTGGAAGTTGCCCATTCCAGGGTTCGGGATAGTCAAATGGCCCATTCCAGGACCTCCAAACTTCATAGATGCGGCGAGAAAACGAAAAATGCAATGGTTTTAAATTTGTCGATTTAACAAGTTCCGTCACAGACACCGGGATGCAGTCAGACTTCTTGACACACGTTCAGCCGAGAAACTGCAGCCGAAATATAATCATCCACTGTACGCTCCCGATCTCAAGGGCCGATTATGCCCCGCCCCCGCTGATTCACATCAAGCTTCAGCGGATCGTTCAATTCCATTCATTCACTCGTCCATGATTGGCCCGTTGGTTTTTGCCTGACGGGCTTTGCTACCTTGCTTGATTGAAAGGATGATTTCGGTGTCAGAATTTTGAAGTCAATAAAGCTGAAGTGAATCTGAATGAAGTGAATCAGGAATTAAGTGAATGAAAAATCAGACGAGCGACGGAACGTGTTTTCGGGCCGGACCTAAAATCGACTCCTGGGATAGGAAGCGTACAGTACGTAACAAGTAAATACCTGTACGAAGTTACAACGACTGCTACGATTATCAGAATGCCCGGAAAAATTTCCTACCAAGGTCACAAAGGGGGAGGGGCTGAATGCCGTGACGTCACCGTCTGACTGAGCTCCCTCAGAAGACAGCGCTTTTCCTGTGAATTCTGTAATAGCTCCAAGGCGCGTCCTAGGGGGGGGGTGGCAAATGGGCAGTTGCCCCCCCCCTTTTCTGTAATAGCTCCAAGGCGCGTCCTGGGGGGGGGTGGCAAATGGGCAGTTGCCCCCCCCCCTTGTCCCTAACCCAATGGTACCCCCTGACGTTTTTTAGAGTAAAAATAGCAAAATCATACCAACATATTTAATATATTTAAAATTAAAAATTATGCCCCGCCCCCCGTACCGGAAGGTCTAGACGCGTCTATGAATAGCTCCATTAGTGGCCATAAGTCTGGCTGAGACCGCGTGCACTTTATTCACACTGATTTGTGTCTCGTGGAAATTGAAGAGAACGCCGGAACGGTTTGAACTGATCATCGCTCCTGCGCATCCCTTTGTAATAAGATCCTCGGGGAAATGGGATGAATTGTGCTTTTGACATCTCATCTTATGCCGTGGGGAGCTTCATCTCGTGATGCAGATGCATTTTTGATATAAAAAGCAATGCTTGTTGCGCGCTCTCGACATACTGCGCAGTCTAGGAAAGAACGAATAACAATAATTTGCTAATAATTCTCGTACTTCTTTAAAAATATGGAAAATTATTCCGTTCCTCGCCAGGACTCGAATCACTCTTTTCCACTGAGGAATTCCACCATGGTCGTTCCTAAAGAGACCTTGATCGCATGGGCCGCGGTCATGCTGATCCTCTGCCTGTTCGGGGTCATCTTCAACGCCATTCTCATCGGCGTGATCGCCGCGTCCAGGCGATTGCGCCAGGGCACCGGCGTCCTCATCCTCAACCTCATCATCACCTGCTTCCTCATGTGCGGCATCCATTATCCCCTTCACACCCTGCTGGTGATGGGGAGGAATTTCTGGGCTTTGTCGCCCGAGCAATCCTGCATCGCCGCGCATTATCTCCTCAACGTGACCAATTTCACTTACAATTGGGCGGACGCTTCGTTGGGCATCAACCGCGTGATCGCGACCATCTTTCCGGGGTACTACCACGCCTGGACGAGCCGGAGGGTCGGCTGGATCACCATCGTTCTCTGTTGGGGTAAACTAAGAAATTAAAAAAAAAATTAACAATTATAATTTTTAGTGAATTTTTAGTGAAAACGGTTGTAAAAGAGTAATAGAAAAGTCATTGGTAATTAAGATTTCGCTAATTCACAAAAATTAGTCAGTCAACTAATTACTTAACTAACGGTTGATTTTGCTTTCCTTAGGTATTAGTGCCGGCACGAATTTGCCCTTCTGCTTCGGCCGATGGAACGGATGGTATTCGGTATCGAATTTGGGGCAGTGTGGAATGACGATTAGAGGATCCTCTGCAGTTTGGGTTTTGTCCGCAAATACTTACGTACCCTACGGGATTGTCACCTTTGCCACGGTGGTGGTGGTGGGGAAGCTGCTGCTCCGTTGGCTCGGACAGACCGTCGGGCAGGCCGCTCAACAGGCGTTGCTGTTTAGACGGCGAGTGAATTTAGCCAAGACCTTGCTGCTGTCCTTTTTATTCTCGTTGCTGTGTAGCATTCCGTTACCGATTGTGTCCGGCTTCTATCCCTGGGCGTATGGAATGGTTCCGTCGTTGTCGCTGTGGTTCCGGGTGTTGATGGTCTCGCAGTCCGTCTTCTCGCCGGTAAGTGAGGGGCTCTGCCGGTAAGTGCTTAGCTGTGATGAGCGTTAATGATGAACGCTGCGTTGATATTACGCGAAGTCACGCGAAGTGACCGTGGACCCACGAGAAGTGACCGTGAACCCACGCGGAGTGGTCGTGTGCCCCCGCGGAGTGGCCGAGAACCCACGCGGAGTGGCCGTGAACCCACGCGGAGTGGTCGTGAGCCCACGCGGAGTGGCCGAGAACCCATGCGGAGTGGCCGAGAACCCACGCGGAGTGGCCGTGAACCCACGCGGAGTGGCCGTGAGCCTACGCGGAGTGACTGTGAACCCACGCGGAGTGACTGTGAACCCATGCGGAGTGGCCGAGAACCCACGCGGAGTGGCCGTGAGCCCACGCGAAGTGGCCGAGAACCCACGCGGAGTGGCCGTGAGCCCACGCGGAGTGACTGTGAACCCACGCGGAGTGATTGTGAACCTGGTCGGTTTTCTTGGTTGGCAGGTAATATTTTTCGCCTACAACGAAGACTATCGCAATGGATTTCTGCAAAAGTTCCGCAAGACGAGAGTGGATGCTTCGCGCAGTGCCGCTCGGTCAGGCATCCTGGAGCTGAAGCAGCGCACCAGCCACCGACCGAGTGGCTCCACAGTGTGATGCAAACAAAGTGATCAGAAATAGTTTTAACAAGTTCTAGTACTAGTTAGTCGCTAATTTCCCCCGTGCCCCCTGCCATTGCTTCTCCGCATTCTTAAGATCATTACTAATGCGCATACTGTGAACCTTTGTTCTCGTTTTCTTTTCATACTTCTTGCTGCATTTTCTGTTACGCCTTCAACATATATATACATGCTTGTTGTTCGACTTCTTAGACACTGCACGGCGGTACACCGGAACCTCGTAAAAGGTCGCAGCGCAATATGGAACGTCTGCCAACTGCACGAGGTCGATAAGGGGGATAAGGGTGGGATGAATAAAAAGGGACAATAACTGCGCCTTTTATTCCTCCTCTTCACCAAACAGCAACACAGAAGCCTGAAGCTGAATTAGGCGTTTGTTCGCTCATGCATGCAACCAGAGACGTTTTATATTGCGCGTTGCACTGGCGCACTGCACCGACAGACCGCACTGGCGCACTGCACCGACAGACCGCACTGGCGCACTGCACCGACAGACCGCACTGGCGCACTGGCGCACTGCACCGACAAATCGCACTGGCGCACTGGCGCACTGCACTGGCGCACTGCACTGGCGCACTGCATTGGATCATAATCGGCCCTTCCGATCAAATTCTCGTTTATAAAAAGACATAAAATTGAGTTAGATAAAGGATGACACAGGAACAACACTCGACTTGGAACAACTCAGACGAAATAATGAAATGGAGAGCGCTCATCCATTCCCACTCAAGATTTTGCACAACAGTTCGGCTCAATTCAAACTAGTTTAGTATAAATGAGAAGAGTCCATAGTTCACTTTCGGAGGGAAATATGCTGCTTCTCTCCGGTTCACTTTTCTCTCTTCTCTCTCCTCACAGATCAACCGCGCACATTCTAGCATGTGCTCTTCGATGATTCATAACCATTTTTGGCTTTAGAAGAAGGAAAAGTGCCAAATGCACAATTCATTTATTCGGTAGTTATTTTTTATCTTTTTGAGTACTCATCATTCACAGTTTTGCCAATAAATCTAAAAGTGTTTGTCTCTGTTCGCGAAAAAATGGGCGGGAAATTGACCGGAAAGCAGGATCGCGGTGCGCCAGTGCGCCTGTGCGGTGCGCCAATGCGGTGCGCCAGTGCGGTGCGCCTGTGCGGTGCGCCAGTGCGGTGCGCCAATGCGGTGCGCCAATGCGGTGCGCCAATGCGGTGCGCCTGTGCGGTGCGCCAGTGCGGTGCGCCAGTGCGGTGCGCCTATGCGGTGCGCCAGTGCGCCAGTGCGGTGCGCCAGTGCGGTGCGCCAATGCGGTGCGCCTGTGCGGTGCATGTTTATATCCCGTTTCACTTTGCTTCCCATCTCAGTTATTTCAGTTGCGCCCCGGGACAACAGGGATGTGGTGTCAGTGTCTTGCTCCGAAAACTACTTTTTTTTGAGGCGAAGTAGAAACGAAAATGACAGGCAACGACGGTTCCCATGATGGACGGCAGCAGTGCATATCCCACAAAGATCGCGTACCATATAGGTTCTGGCATGTGGCATCAACAAGCGTAAAAAGGTGGTAGCAGAGTCAAGATGGTATGCCACGTTACCCTTTGATCAATGTCATCGTTACATTCAGTTCGGTGGACCCCGAACTGACCGTCGGTCTTCGGGGTCCACCGTCAACCCTCCCGAGTACTCGATAAATTTCTGAACTGGCCGTCAGTTTTCCGGATATATCGTCACCCTTTCGGAACGATCGGTAACCTTCCGGACTGACCGGTAACCTTCCGGACTGACCGGTAACCTTCCGGACTGACCGGTGACCTTCCGGACTGACCGGTGACCTTCCGGACCTTTTGAACTGACCGGTGACCTTCCGGACCTTTTGAACTGACCGACGACCTTCCGGACTGACCGGCGACCTTCCGGACTGACCGGTGACCTTCCGGACTGACCGGTGACCATCCGGAAGGACCATCCCCCTTTTCGACCAAGCAACAATTTATTGAGTTGGCCGTAGCCCATCCATCAACCATAAAAGCACTAACCGTTTGCTTGGACTTATCATCAGGTTTCCGTTTAAACCGTCTTTCTACGCTTGCCATGTCTCTAACCGTTCATTCTGTACAGCTCACCATTTTTCGGTTTTAAGCGTCCTTATAAAAAGGCGGGCTTTAAGGGACGTCCCTCAAAAAAACATGTTTTGAAAAGAGACGGTTACATACGTGTGCTTCGAAAGACAATCTCGCCCCCATAGATTCCTATCCAGCCTCTCGAATTATGCTTGTGCTGTTTTTATTTAATCGAAATGGAGGAATCGAAATCCCATCCAGACTACTGCTACATTTCCGTCAGCACTTAGTACCTCTTCACTCTGTTGCTCACGCGTCCAATTCATGTACGATCATCGTGGTCGTACGCCTTGAACACAACGCACCTCAAAAGCAAGATACGAGGGAAAGGCCGTTAACCAGGCCGGCAGGCCAGCAGGTGGCGCATAAATCGTTTTGCGAAGTCAATCCAGGGAGATGGAACCGAAGTGGCGCCTTTATCGGACTGCTTGCACACTTCTTCATTGAGATTCTTCCCTTCCTTTTTTGGAGCCAAATTCGAACCGTGAGGCTTAGGAACGAACCAAAATGGGTTAGAGAATTTTTCTGAATGTTTTCAAGCCATCTGCTACGGCATGGCAGCACTGCAACGCCGGGAAATCAACGTTGAAAAAAATCGGCCTGGTTAACGGCCTTTACCTCGTACGCACTTGTCTTTGATTAGGCAGCTGCTTAAAAGGCGTGCTGTTACTAAGCTGTGTTTTCGGACACGGGTCGCTGATTGCTTCCGGTTCCGCACCTCAGACGCTGTCATCAGCACTGCACTGCCATTACTAGACAGAAATGGTACCTGCCTTATAGGTCTACTCCTAACGACCACATCGTGCATTTTTTTGGCTGGAAAAATAATGAACTCGACAATCATTTTTAAATCAAACTTCAAATGAGGGAGTTTGTCCGAGCGGAGAAACTTCGTGGCTCCCTCTACACCGTCAAACACCTACACCCGCCACCTGATCGCCCCAATGTCTGGACACTTTTCTCCCGCCTGCGTTTCAATAAAATAATCCACTTTTTAACCTTTTTAACATACTGCACGACCATCACCACCCTTGCCCGTCTCGCCACTCAACCGAACCGCGTCTACCGGAGACCGACGCCCCGGTCCGATGGAATCAGCCCAGTCCTCCAGCTGCACTACGTCTGGGTGGAGAACCGACGCAGTGTCTACCCGCGGGACCTCACCGCACTGCAGTACCTTTCCATCCTGTCGGCTCTCACCATCCTCCGTCCGGACCTGATCAATCTCCACACCAACGCGCAGTTCCAAGGTCCGCTATGGAGCGCCGTGGAAAGCCACGTAACAGTTCGACCTATTCACCGATTCACCAGCGCCAGACCGCCACTCAAGCATATCGAACACGAGGCGGACATCATCAAACTGCAGGTCGCCTACGACCTCGGTGGGGTCTTGGTCGATTTCGACGTCTACTTCACCGGGCATCGCGAGGAGTACCTCCAGCTGTTCCGCACTTACCAGTGCGTTTTCGCGCAATTCCACAGCCACAATCGGACCTTCCTGGCGATCGGCAATTTCGGCTGCCGAGCGAGGAGTCCCTTCATCGAGGAAGTGCTTCGCGAATACCGGGACAACTTTCGCGGGTATAAATGCTACGACCCCGGCGATCCGATCCCGTTTTTGTATAACGGCTGTCTGTATCCGTACCTCCTGCGGCGGAGGGAAGCGAAATTTCGGGAGAGTGTTAAGGTCGAGACAACCTTACTTCCGCTCTACCCGAGGAAGGACGTGTTCCTTTTCCAGAGCGGCAAAATTAACTGGGACCGGGCTTTCAACGTCCACAGCGGGTACGAGGGACCGGATGTCAGTCTGTCGGAGGTGTGCACGTGGAACTCCACGTTCGGGGATGTTCTCCGGCATATCGTGGCGCAGAACATTCATCGGTTGCCGGTGAAGATGACTGCTAACTATGACGTCAGAGAACCGCCTGGGATGACTTTGATATTTACAAGGGACCGTGAGACGAATGTGAAATTCCCGTTCGATCTGACCACCCTGGAGTTTTTGGTCCTTTGGAGTGCAGTGGAAAGGTCCGGGGCTCGTCGTGTCGAACTGCATGGAACGTCGGACACCGTGAGGGGACCGTACGTGGAGTACCTTGTGGAAAAGGCGCGCAAACAGGCAGTGTTGCTCCACGTGATTAACCACCAGAGAAAGGGCGTGCCTCAAGGTTCGTCAACGGTTCCACACAGCCAGGGCGTGCCTCCTCTCGGTTCGCCAACGGTTTTACACTTCGATCTGAAGACTTTCTTTATGAAACCAATACTGAAAAATATGTTTTCTCTATGCCCTGGAGGGAGTTTGAACTTGTTGGAAGACTGTCGAATGCCGAACGATTCTGCGGTGTTGGAGCTCAACAGGACCCATCTTAAACCAACCGGTCATTACAACTGGAATGATTACACTTTTGTGACTACGAGGAGTTTACGTGGCCCGATGAAGGATGTGACATTGGAGAGCATCCGGAAGGAGCGGAGTCCGTTTGCCGCGCTGTTGCGGCTGGTGTATTACGGCACTGTAGACGTAATTAAGGACCGGAGAGTTCATCACTATCCATGTGGAACTTGATGAGCTTTTTTTTTGCTTGAACTACAACAGGCTTGAATTCTGTAGGCACATTCACAGTTTAACGGCCCAGTGTATTATTCATCTATCGTGCAACCTGACATATAGACCGTCGACCAATTAAAACACAGAGCAGGATGCAACCTTGCTTTCATCAAGAAATCCTTCCGACTGCATGAAGTACAGTATTGAGAAAACATGATTGAGGTAAATTACTATTTGCACATTTCATCAAGATCTTCCAAGTGATATTACAAGGGTACTGGCATAAATGTGGCCGATATAGCCTGCATCCACACCACCACAACAACCGAACCGTGTTGTCCATTACTCTACCAATAACTCGTTGGCCAATACTTTACGAATACTTGTATGTGTGCCATTGCACTGCCCATTGGATCACACCGTCATGCTCCACCATGCAACACATGCTCTAACATGCAACACATGCTCTACCATGCAACACATGTACCTGCCTAGGCAGGGTATGTAAGTACTTAAGCAGGGTATGTACGTGCCTATGCAGGGTACGTACGTACTCATGCAGGGTATGTAGGTACATATACAGGGTATGTACGCACCTATGCAGGGTATGTAGGTACCTATGCAGGGTATTTACTTGCCTATGCAGGGTATGTAGGTACCTATACAGGGTATGTAGGCACCTATGTAGGGTATGTATGTACCTATGCAAGGTATTTACTTGCCTATGCAGGGTATGTAGCTGCCTATGCAGGGTATGTAGCTGCCTATGCAGGGTGTATCGCGGACTGAAGGTCACTTGAAGCACGACATGTTTGGCCGCATTCAACAGTACAACACTGCTTCACGTGACACCTTGCCGAAAAGCTGGCGAAATTCGGCGTCGGCTGGAAACAGCAGGGATGTCTGCATTATTACCCTCGCGCGATTATGTTGCGAAGGTTGTTCTGTCTAGAATACCTTCTTTTAAATGTAGCATTGGGTGTCATTCTGCTATTGTTTTTAATCCGAATGATGTGGCTTTCTGAGGTATGTTTAATCGCTGAAAAAGTGTCTGGTGTATCGCATCAGATGCCACATAGACCCCGAGGTACTGGCAAGCTCCTGATGGAATGGCAGCGTTCTTTCAAACGCACCGGCCTGGGAAATCAATTCTTCTTCTACGCGTCCTTGGTGGGAGTGGCCAAACGAAATGGCTTCACGCCAGTCATCCCGTCGTATTCTCCTCTTCTGTCAATTCTGAAGGACACGACCAGTGAAACGATCGTTGTGGATCCAGACAAGTATGACCTTCTCATATCCAACGGCACGGATATCCCACAGCACGAAGTACATTCATCATTCTGCTGTACATATTTTGGCTATACGGAAAAGATTCATCATGTTTTGGATCGTGACGTTGTCCTCCGAGGGGCATTTCAGTCGTGGAAATACTTTCATCCCGATAATTACGATGCGATAAGGAGTGCGTTCACATTTCGGGAGGATATCCGGGCGAAGGCAGCTGCCGTGCTTGGGTCCCTACTAGCAATAGAACATAGAGTAAGCCATGCCTATCTGGTCTGCCTTATCATCTATATGTCCATCTGTCTGTCTGTCTGTCTGTCTGTCTGTCTACCAGTCTGTTTGTTTGTCTGTCTATCTATCTATTAGCCAGTCTGTCTGTTTGCCGGTCTGTCTGCCGGTCTGTCTGTCTGTCTGTCTGTCGACCCACCTTCATGTCTGTCTGTCTGTCTGTCTGTCGGCCCACCTTCAGGTCTGTCTGTCTGTCTGTCTGTCGGTCCACCTTTATGTCTGCCTGCCTGTATGCCCAAATAGCTATACGTATACCCGTCTACATCTCCAATTTGTAACCATTCAGAATCCATTCCAATTTCTAGCGCAAGACAAAAGTTGGTTTGCACATACGTCGCGGCGACATCATGAAATCCCATCTCCGAAAATTCGGTCACATTCCCGCGCCCAAATCGTACTTCGATGCGGCCATAACGTACATGTCGAATAGGCATCCTCACTGCGTTTTCATCGTGGTCTCAAACGACATGCCTTGGGCGAAGAACTCTTTGAAATCCGCACAACACACCGTGATGTTCGCGCCAGACAAGCTCAGCCCGGAAGTCAGCCTGACCATGCTGACCATGATGGATCATCTGATCATCAGCGTGGGGACCTTCTCGTGGTGGTCAGCCTACTTGAGCAATGCCACGGATGTGGTCTATTTCAACGGCACGCCGGAACCGTTGTCGTTTTACGATGTCGCGTTTCGAGCTGAGGATTACTATTTACCACACTGGGTTGGGCTGTCCTAAAACGGTTAGCCGGAACGTTTCGCAGAAGCTTCTAGCAATTTTGCAGCATTATTTGCGGAGTGAAATAAAAACGACTGTGGAATCCAATTGTTGGAACAAAAGTTAAAAACAGAATAGCTTCATGGCCTACAACGATCACAGGGAGGTTCACCAGGTCAAGTGAGTCGGAAACGGCCACGGAAGTGTGCCTTCAGACGAAGGTCGGGGCGGTGACTTTACCCTTCGCTGAAGTGTGCACTCTGGATAAGGCGTCTTTCTGGACAGAGAACAGATAATTCGTCTGGATGAATTTCTCCTTGACGGATTCCTCGGCACGCGGGAGTAGGTTTTTCACTCCAAACTCGGCAGTTCCACTGAGTGCGGCAATCTGAAGCATTTTTGCAGTCAATCAACCCGAACCAATGCAAAACCAGGCATACTTTAATCTGCCTTTCTGGTTTTATTGAAAATTTCCATCAAAGTTTATGCATTAGTAAATAAAAAGCCTATTTATTTTTATTTATTTAAAATGATATAAGAACAAATCAGAGTTCGAGCCATCTGGGTGGTCTGAGTTCGAGCCATCAGGGTGGTCTGAGTTTGAGCCATCTGGGTGGTCTGAGTTCGAGCCATCTGGGTGGTCTGAGTTTAAGCCATCTGGGTGGTCTTAGTTCGAGCCATCTGGGTGGTCTGAGTTCGAGCCATCTGGGTGGTCTGAGTTCGAGCCATCTGGGTGGTCTGAGTTCGAACTTGGACCCTCTTTGGCTTGAAGTGTGCCACACAAAATTGTGGTCATGTGTGTACAATGAAACTTACATTCACATCGGTATCGGAGGTTCTCGCAGATGCCGTCTGCAGTGCATTGATGTAGGGCGCGATGATGGCATACATCCAAGTCTTGACATTTCTCGCCATGGAGGGTGAGGAAACGGTAACGATGTCTTCAATCAAGCGCAGCGCCACCTTTCCAAACTGAAGGTACTGCTCGGAGACATTCAACCGTAACCCATCTGCGACACACGCGCACACATACACCAAGGTCAGCTTTCAGAGCTCATCAACTGCTTCATGTAACCACATGGCAATGTCGCGGACTTGTGATAAAGTAACATTATCTTACCCATGTAAGCAGCAGACATCCCCAGGCCTGCCTTGGCGATTGTCTCCAGATACAGCGCCGCAATTTCTTTCGATTTAAACAAAATCGGCTGAACTTTTCCATCCTGCAGACACAGCGTGAAATGGAGAATACATGCAAATTGTCTATTAGATAGGTAACAGCTACGTGAACAGACAGACAGACAGGCAGGGAGACATGCAGACAGACAAACAGACAAACAAACAGGCAGAAAGACAGGCAGACAAACAAACAGACAAACAGACAGACCGGCAGACAGACAAACAGACAGGCAGACAGACAGGCAGACAAACAGGCAGGCAGACGAACAGACAGGCAGATAAACAGACAAGACAGACAGACAGACAGGCAGACAGGCAGACAGGCAGAGAGACAGACAAGACAGGCAGACAGAGGAGTCGCCTGTAGACGATAATATCGAACCTGAAAGATGCGTTGACTCGATTGAACAAAAAGGCCGACATGGTGATCCACGAAACGGATGCTATCATTTTCCAAGGCAGCATCCACCATGGGCACTTCGTCAACACCAACATCAGCCAACTGGAAAAAAACAACATTTTGCGATTACAGCTCTATTTTAAAATCTAGGGAGGTCGACACTCATACCAGTCCGGCATTTTTACGGAGGATTGTAACGGACTCCGCGGCAGCAGCGAGGGAATTTTTGGGAGCAAAAATTTCGTCGGCAAACATGCCAACGAATGTGTCCACGTGAAAGCGTATCCAACCGATCAAAGCTGTCACGATAAATAAAGCAGCGCAGTGAGTAGGAACTATGGGAATACGAACGTTTGCCGCCCGTCTTCCCTACCCGATCGACAGGCGATTCCGTCGAAACCAAACTCGGCAAAATCACGGACAGTCCCTGCCAGTTTGGTAAAGAGAAATTGGCTACGTCGCCCCACGAACACCGATACCGAGGAATCCACAGTCATGGACGAGGTAGTCAGCTGAAGCAGTCGCGTTCGGTTGTCCAAAAACGCCACACAAGCCTGCAAATTGGAGAGGCATGAATAAAATAAGACAAACTCATCGGCACACGATTTAGACATACAATTAACGACAAGATTGAGTACACTGGGGGGTCCGAGGTATGGGCAAAAGGGGCGGAACAAGGGGTGGTCAGGTGGTTGATTGTTCGATTGTTTGAAAACCACCCCTGCCCCGCCCCTTTTGCCCATTCCCCGGACCCTCCAGTGTACTCAATCTTGTCGTTGACTGTACATCGTATGTTTTGTCCAGAAATTGTAGGTGTTCAATCAACCGTCGGCAGCAGGCGGCGTCCACGCCGAACGGACAAACCATGGCGGCTTTCAGTGCTTCCAGGAGATGGTCTATCAGTCCCTGTTCTACATCTAATATCAATCCTAAAAGCAACGCCGAGAAGTCAACGAAATCAATTTAGGAACTAAACAAATGAAGACGAACACAGGAACAGTCGATGAACAAAAACCGTCGCGTTACAGTAATCGGACAGACAGACAACCAGGCAATTAGAAAGACAGGTAGACCGACAGTGTAATTATAGACAAACAAACAGATAAACAGGGAAACAGACAGACATGCCTAAACCAAACAGCAAACAAACAGAGAAACACACACAAGCAGGCAGACAGCCGAACAGAAAGACTGGCAGGCAGGCAGAAAGAGACATAGAAAGACCAGCGGAGAGACAGACATACAAGCAAACAGACACACAGACAGACATACAAACAGACAGGCAAACAGACAAACAGGCAGACATACAAACAGACAGGCAGACAAAGAGACAGGCAGGCAGGCAGACAGACAGGCATAGAAGCAAATAGCTATGTATTAACACAAAGAGCAAACAGATAGACAAAACATCTCTATACATTCAGTCAATATCTAGGAATAAGTTAAACAAGCACAAAAAACAAGTAGACGGACGAACGGACAGATAGAAAAACAGCCAAAAAATTATACCGGCAGTACAACCAGAAATCAGAGAAATTAATAAGAGACAGTACTCCGACAGATATCGTGTTTAAAACAGATGGACAAAGAGCGAAAGGGCGTATTACTGTAATGGAGCTCGGTCTGTCGGATCTGCTCCGGGTCCTTCCACACAAGGCCATCGTAGTATTTTTTGGCAGCAACCAAGAGATCCACCGCATCTTTGTAGCGGCGCATTTCGTAATGATCCTCAATATCTGTGGCGGCTTCCAAAAACCAGCGCGGAATCTCCTGGATGTTGCTATTGTCCGAGCTGGGCTTCTCGTCGTCTGCCTTGTATCGCCCCACCACCGTGTCCAATGACCCGTTAAAGTAAGTCGACTTTCGCTTCTCTACAATGCCGAAAACCCACAAAAAAATAAAATCGAAAGCGCTAAAGCACTGTTTAGTAATTGTCAGAATGACATCTTGGCTCATCAATCAATGAATCAATTAAATCATGCAATCAATCAATCAATTGAATCATGCAATCAATGAATCAATTCAATTATGCAATCAATGAATCAATTGAATCATGCAATCAATGAATCAATTCAATCAATCATCGAGTTCTGAGTCCTAATCAATCCATCAATCAATCGAACACGCGTGTTATAAAGAGTCACAATCAATCGCACTCAATCAATGCATCAATCCATCAAAGCCCTGACCTCGCCGGTTTCCTCCGCCGTCACCAACGTTCATAATCGTGTTCAGTGCACGTTTTTCTTCAGCGAGGGTATTTTTGAATTCCAGAAGATTCTTCTCGAGAACTGAAATAAAAAGGTACCAATTCCGCTTTCTCACAGAGCATGTAAAAGGACCGAGTACGCGTGGCAAAAATCTGGCGCTAATCGAGTCAAGCCATTACACTCGTTGCATGGCTGTTGTACACAGTCGTCGAGTTAAAGTGCTTAATTCAGTCAGTGCAAGGTTTCTGCCACGTGTGTACAAACCTTGCATGTCCTTGGACGCCTTCAAAATTGCATTGTGATATGTAAAGGCATTCTTCCGCAGCTCCAAATTGGCTTGATCGCGGAATTCGGAAAACCTTTTCTGTCCATCCTCCAGCTGAATCAAACCGTTTCCGCGTGAAAGCAGTGCGGGGACCACTGGAACAGAAAACCAACAATTTCCAGTTCCACCAATCAATCAATCAAGCTAACGGTTGACACATCCAAGTTCAACAAAACAATCCCATCATCCAACACAATCAAACAATCGACGCCTCAATACTCAAACAGGCGCAGAGACGATCGTCCTCTGTGATCAGTTTGCATCCGCACCTGCTTCGGCAACGAAATCCCGACTGTACATTTTTTCCCTTGAATCCATCCTTGAAAGTTTTGGGCAATTGTGACAGATACTACTAATTCGTGAAATGAAACACAAACAAAATCAAAACACGGCTAAAATTCCAGATGAAAATGGGAGGAGTCAAGGCGGGGCGTAACGTTTAGCCCCACCCATTCTCAACGCTGCTTCCGAACTAATTCGGCCTTTTCCCTCTCGCGCTGTTCAGACGACTGCCTTGATTCCACCACGAGGAACAGTTTCTATTGTGCACACGACTCGAGCATTGCATTCGCAGGATAATTTGTTTTCATTTATCTCCCTCATGTTTCTGCGTTCTTTCCCCCGCTTTTTAAAAGACCAACTCGTGTCCGGTCAACAAAAAATGTCACCAAAAGTATCTGCAGAGCGAAAGCAGAAGATTTGTCAGCTTTTTAAGGACGGAACGCCAGTGGAAAATATTCCTGCAAAATTTGCTTGTGACGTCACCCAGCACCAGGTGCAGGATGTTCTGCAGAAGGCCGGTCTTTTCACGCCACCCGAACCCGTTGTGGCTGATCCCAAGGAGGAGGAGAATTTATTGTATTTCCTTTTGCAATTGACGCAGGCACAAAGAAGGCCCGATTTTCAGGAAATTCGCGGTCAAATGATGGAATTTGCCAAAACCAGTCGTAAGTTTTGTAGTTTTGGAATTTCAACTTTAGTAAAGTTCTATTGGAAATGAAATTTGCCAAAACCAGTCGTAAGTTTTGTAGTTTTGGAATTTCAAGTCTAGTAAAGCTCCATTGGAATGGAATTTGCCAAAACCAGTCGTAAGTTTTGTAGTTTTGGAATTTCAAGTTTAGTAAAGTTCCATTGGAAATGAAATTTGCCAAAACCAGTCGTAAGTTTTGTAGTTTTGGAATTTCAACTGTAGTGAAGTTGTGAAGTTCCATTGGAAATGGAGTTTGCAAAAACCAGTCGTAAGCCTTGTAGTTTTGGAATTTCAAGTTTAGTAAAGCTCCATTGAAATGGAGTTTGTCAAAACCAGTCGTGTGTCTTGTAGTTTTGGAATTTCAACTGTAGTGAAGCTATCATTTCGTCCATTACCAATTTGGAGTTCCAAAACTTGATTTCTGGTGGAATCACTTATATTTCTATTTTCTTTCTCGCAGGAATGGCAATTGGATCATTTGACCGCCGTTGGTACTCGGCGTTCCTACTTCGCCATGTCGAGAAGCTACCCATTCCGGTGGCTCTCGCCGTGAAATCCCGAATCATCGAAAAGCACAACAAGAAACGACGACAGATCCAGCCCAAGTCGGCTTTGCTCGTGGAGACGGAGCGCCTGCGGTTGCGTCAAGGCACCCTCAGGGAGCTTGCTGGGAGTCTCTCTCGCTCTGGAAGGGATCTCAATTCGATCCGACAGATTCTCACAGCTCTTCGTTTACCCTGTAGGTACAAAGGTTCTCCATCAGTCTGACATTCAGACAGACAGACAGGCAGGCAGGCAGACACACAGGCAGACACACAGACAGACAGACAGACCGACTGATCGACAGTCAGGCAGATAGACAGACAGACAGATAGACAGACAGACAGACAGACAGACAGACAGACAGACAGACAGACAGACAAACAGACAGACAGACCGACCGGTCGACAGTCAGGCAGATAGACAGACAGACAGACAGACAGACAAACAGACAGACAGACACACAAACGGTTTCGTTGTGTGGATCGTGATTAAGCATATCCTCTCTTTTGAAGGCCCGATTGCTGCAGACATCGCTTCGGGAGAAACCTCTGTGGAGTGTGAGTTGTTGGATCTGCAGGCGTGGTCACTGTAAAAATGGCGAAAGTTACACGATTGGTTTTTGGTTCCAGGGGAGAGAAGAAATGAGATTGCGGCGGTTGTGAGAGACATCGTTTTGCAGCAACGTGCACAACCGGTGTGGAAGCCCAAGAACATGACCGTCGAAGACTTTGAGGAACAAACGCAGTGAGTTTTCCCCTCCTCCCCTCTTTACGTTCGTCCGTTCTTCTGAATCACTGATTCCATTGCGATCGTGTCAGTGTACGAGGACGTACCATTCTGTCTGTCTGTTTGCACTTTCACCATTGCTTTTGTAAACTTTTTCCTTGTTACTTCGCCTTCTCGGCTGTGGTGGAAGTTCTTGTAATCAGAGCGGCGTTTGTGTTCCGCTATGGTCTAGCAGGAAGCGAACAGCGCTTCCAGCGATTCCCAAGACGTTTACAGTTCGTGTACATTGCCGCGTTGGGGCGGTACGCGGTATACTCCGACGGTCCCTGGCATGTCCCGGCGTCTGATGCCACGCGTTGCGGCTATATCTGTTACTCTTCCCACGCTCTTCCCTTTCTTTCTTTGGCCAAATTCGAATTTGGCCGTACAGTGTTTTTCCCCCTTCAGATCCACACAACTTACCCACGGTACCATTCCCGAACGGAACGAGCCGCTCCAGGACACCGACGAACTGTCCCTGTCCGGCTTGCCCGGGGAAATTCCGGTCGCCGATCATCCCGGCGACAGCGACGAGCTGGAAGACTCCCTCCTCCGCGGATTTAGCCCGAGCTTGATGGACACGGACCTGGATACGCCGCCGCCGCCTCCACTGCTCACCATTCCCGGCACGCCGCTCTCACCGGACTCCTCTCGACCACTTGACAACTGAATGTGTTGGTTGGTTTAGTTTCTCAACATCGCATTGCACCGGAAATACCTTGAGACTGACGCACATTTCGGTTTAACGGAACACGCGTTCGGTTTGACGGAACACGCGTTCGGTTTGACGGAACACGCGTTCGGTTTGACGGAACACGCGTTCGGTTTGACGGAACAGGCGTTCGGTTTGATGGAACAGGCGTTCGGTTTGACGGAACACGCGTTCGGTGTAACGGAACAGGCGTTCGGTGTAACGGAACAGGCGTTCGGTTTAAAGGAACACGCGATCAAATCAGCCTAGCCTTGACTGTTTCAAATGTACGAACACAAGACTACATTTCGTTGTTTACGGCCATTTTTGCAGTGCTGTAAACGCCGGGCAGCATTTTCTGTACCGGCCGGTCAAACTAACCGAGCGCCATACCGAACAGTGCACTG
>LRSR01006966.1:0-15860 GCA_001579985.1 Hypsibius dujardini
CTGTTTGTCTGTCTGTCTGTCTGTTTGTCTGTCTGTTTGTCTGTCTGTCTGTCTGTCTGTCTGTTTGTCTGCCCACGCGCGATCGCACAATCCAGTTTTTAGTCGTGAGATTGTACGCTAGATGAGAGGAATTTCCTCATTAGAGCAATTCCTCCAAACTATAAACGGGCCTTTATAATTTCCTGGTTTTCACACACCAGATGGCGTGATCGACGGCTGCCGGCGGATCAGTTAGTAGCACATCTAAAACGTCAACGAAGCCAGTGTATGGTTGCAGTGTTGCAGTGTCGGCGCTGCAGTCAACAGTTCTTCGGCGTCCGGGAGTACCTCACATCGTCGCTCGCTGGAAAAGCTGCCATCGGTGTAGCATGTGACGGTTCCATCAAATGAGCTCACAGCCTGACTCGAATGACTGCCACTGCGATAATCCAATTGTATCAAGGTATACTTCCATCATTGGTTTCAACGATCGCGGGGTTCGCCGGCTCCGTTTAGGGATTAGTGGGGTCGACGTAATTCAAGCCACCGTACAAACAGAAGGTGATATTAGATGTAATAGTAAGAAAAGTATCAATGGTGTATTGATAGAATACCTATTCCGGGCCTGCACATGAACACACATTATGGAACTGTAGAAGGCAGAAGCTCGTTTTGCCTGACAGGGTCTCCAGAGACAGGGCATCCACCGATAGAGGTGACAGACAGACAGACAGGACAGGACAGCCAGACAGACAAACAAACAGGCAGACAGACAGACAGGCAGGCAGACAGGCAGGCAGACAGGCAGACAGGCAGGCAGGCAGGCAGGCAGGCAGACAGGCAGGCAGACAGGCAGACAGACAGACAAAACTAAAACTAGGAAAGCAGTTATTCTTTCAAGTTTTTTAAGCGAACCGTCATGCCTTAGAGAGCGGTATAATGTTTCGAGTTACGGATATTTTCACGCCGTTCGAGCACATATTTCAATTCAAATTCCGGTAATCTTTAAATAAATCAAATTAACTACGACTACTATAGATACTGTAGATAGATAGATGGGTGACCTTGCCGGTGGGTGAAGATTATAAATAAAAACAAGGTTGTTACGTGTATCAGAGTTGAACATACTATCTGAAGGCGATGTAGCATGTTTTGCTATCATTATTATGTCACGACTTGAATGCTACTTTTCATTTTCGAGAAAGCTCCTATGTCTTGCACCAGCACATTTTTCCTAGCCAAAGGCGTGCTACAAAACCCCTTGGCAAAGCTTGCCACGTAAGGTCGAGACCCATTTGACGATAGAGTCGCTTTTCCAATTGAGCAGACAGTTGTTTTCGTTGCGTGAGGAAGAGTGAAGTGAAGTGTGAGCGTTAACTGTCAGCCGACTGCTTGATTTGTGTAGGGGTTTTTGTAACGCCACCCGCTTCACCCTACACCATGACAGCAGTCAAAGAGCACGAGGATCAGGAGGAGCAGCCGGCAACAACAGGCGTCAAGCATCAACACAACACATCGCACAGCAGTGCTTCAGGGAGAGACGTCCAAACTGCCTGCACTTCCTCTGTGAGTGAACATTTATTTGCCCTTATTGATTGTTCATTTATTTATTATTTCTCGAAAGAGCATTTTACAAATCAAGAAAGTTCCTTTTTGGCGGGATAATGAAATGTGAAGATGGATGGGTGCGAGGAAATGATCGTTGTCTCGCGCGTTTTCAGGCCCCGATCAACGCAGCGCCAACCACAACGGAGACCTACACGGAGCATCGCGAGGTCTCCGGTTTCACGGGGATCAGCAGCTCCTCCTTCTTCGTCGTGAGCGTGGCCGTGGCCAGCAGCAACACCGAGGCCGTCCGCATCGAGGCTGAAGATCCCGCCGTCTGCGACCAGATCGAGACGGTCGTCGAGGACGCCACACTCCACATCCGCTTCGTGCCTGACCACGAAATCCACATCAACGGAACCGTTTCCGTCCACGTAGACGCCATCGCAGTGAGCCGACTGGAAGCGGGAGGAACCAGCACTATTCGTGTGGTAGGCTCACTGCCTCGCCTTCAGCTTGATAAAATTATTAAATTAATTTAAATTTAAATTAAATTAAATTAAATTCATAATATTTAATCTTCAATTCAAATCTGTTTTTTTTGGCCACCTGAGTTTTTTTTATATTGTTTGTTTCTTTTCTACAACAATAGGTACAACCCCTCGAGGGGCCGAAATTGCGCATTGTCACCAGCGGCGCTGGGAAAGTTTTCTTGCAAGCCACGACTGACGCGCTCGACGTGGAGTCGAACGGAAGCAGCGCGGTGAGTGTCAGCGGAACCGCCACGGCCTCTTCCATCGCCGTGTCGGATTGTGCAGTCTTTCTGGGCGAGGGATTGGTCAGTGAGGCGACTGTTGTTTCCGTCGCCGGGGTGGCAAAAGCGGCAGTCCAAGTTACGCACTCCTTGACGGGACGAGCTCAGGCCGCGGGACAAGTCCTCGTCTACGGCGCTTCACCCGCGTTCTTGGATGTCAAGACCAGCGATGTCGCCAAGGTCGTCTCCGCTTGATCAACAGACAGCGGGACAATTCGGGGACAACGTCCTTCGCAATTTTGCGCTTTCTAATTAGAAATTAATTTTGGCGGATTATTTTGGCGCGGTATGGGAGGATTCTAATTAATGCAGAGGAGGTGTTGTACGTTTCAATTACCAGGGCGTGGCAACCCAAACAACAACTCTCCTGAGGGCGCCCGCCCCCTGAGGGTTCGGCAGGGGTCTGGACCCCTGGAACTGTCATTCGATCCCAAATATTATTCTTAACAAAAAAAAAGATAATTTGGGGATGAAGTCAATAATGCTTAATAAATATAGTACACTGTAACTACAAAAAAAACCCCGAAAAAAAAACAACGAAAAAGGGAAATTTACGGACATCCAATTTAATGGGCGTCGGCAAGACCCGCCTCTGCGGCAACTGCAGGGAATGTTGCTCGGCGTCCAACAACAGGATGCTGCCGCGCATTCATGCCCGATGGGAGGAGTGTGCGAGCTGCGACGCGAAACGGCCGGTAGAAGGCGAGATAGACGAAGGGCGTGGCGAGGTACTGGATGGTCTCCATCATATTTGAGAATTGCAGCCAGATCGCGGATGAGGACTTGCTGATCATTCCGAAGCCGTCGAGGATGCGTCCGGCCGCGGCCACAATGGCCACGATCACCACGATGGAGGCAGCCAGAAGGTTCTCCCGTACAATACGCACAACCTATAAAGATCATTCAAAAATTAAATATATTCATGTGTGTCGGAGGCGTGCTCCCATTACGAGGGGACCCCTGGGGGCGCCCCTGAGGGTCCTCTGAAGCGCCCCCCTGAGGGTCCTTTGGGGCGCCCCCTGAGGGTCCTCTGGGGCGCCCCCCTGAGGGTCCAGCTGAGGTCTGGACCCCCGGAATTGTCATTCAATCTAAACTTTTATGTGTAGCAAGAAAGTAATTTGGTTAAAGTAAATAATAAAAACTATAATAAATAAATAATACAGAATAAATGAAGGCAAAAATTATAATAATATATATAATATATATACTCGGTAATATTTACTATAACCCAAAATATACTTTTTGTTGAGAATAATATTTTTAATTGAAGAACAATTCCAGGGGTCCAGACCCCTGCAGAGCCCTTGGGGGCGCCCAAGGGGAGTTGTTTGGTTTGCCATTTCCTGGTAAGCGGTTTCAATCAATCAATTCAAGTTGTTGTAAAAAATTAGCCTGTAGGCTTGTTCAGGGTCCCTACTGTGGGTCTACATGAAAACTACGAGAAAAAAAAACCAAAAAGGGAAAACTAAAATTTCAGAACTTATCAAAAAGAAATGTTTCAACTTGTTCTTTGAAATTTTTTTTAAAATATATTTAAACTCCAACGAAATGTAAAATACCGCCCAAACGGAGGGTGCATAATAGGAGTACAAGAGTAAATAAGTAGGAACAGACACATCACGGTTAACACTGGCTTACACACTAAAACAAGTCAATCAATTAAGGATATTATATTTTGGGTGTTAAAGTATTAACCTTTTCGTGAAGGAAAATGCGGCTTGTGCATCTGGCAAATGTTTCTTCGTTTTTCGTAGTTTTCCTTTTTTCGTTTTTTTTCTCTCGTAGTTTTGACGTAGACCCTACTGCCACCCACCACGACGGTCGTGCGTCGTGTCGCCCTTCGATGGTCCTCCGGTGGTTGGGCTGGTTGCACTCTACTCAACCGGGGCTGTAGCAAGCGTAGCTTCGTCTCCACAGCTATCACCAAAATGCGGCACTGCGAGCAGATCATCACCGCCGTGATGACCACCATCACGTAGTAATAAGGTTTGTTGACGGCGAGGATGGGCCGATTGCAGGAGACCACGATGTTGGCCGGCACGGCTGCCGCCGGGACCACCAGCAGTAGGGCTACCAGCACGTTTACCTATAGGGTCAGACAAACAAACAGAAACAACTAATGAATTAAAATAATAATGGTTTCGTATTTTACCCCGAGGACCACGGATACTTTTGTGCGGGTAATGTGATCGCGATAAGGAATGGGAAACTCCACGGACAACAGCCGGTCCAGGCTGATGGCGAGGATGTTGAGTTGCCCGATCCGTCCGATGACGATGCTGGTGTAAGCGCTGATGATGGCCACGACTTCCGACACCCTCGACCACGGGAGGAGTCGGGCGATGGGGGCGGGGCTACCGAAGATGGCGAAGGAGACGGCACAAGCAGCGAGGGATACGTGGTACATCAGGAAGGGCTGCTTGTTGGGCCAACGGGAAAAGACCACGAGGTTGAATGCCTGAAGCAGACATATGGCCCCGCTAAGGATGAGGGGCGTCCCGTTTAAGGTGAAACTCTGACGCCCCTGGAGAATGGTGCAGTTGTTGTATAAGGTCATGGAAATGGACGAGTTAAACCTTAGGGTGGAAATGTTTTCCGCAGACATTTTCGAAGATGTGCTAAAGGTAGGAATGGATGTGAATTTGGAAGGTGGAGAGAAGGGGGAAATTGAGCACTATGTTTTCGACTTATGAGACTGCCACGTTTATTGTAAGGCGACAAACAACCCATAGAATTGGATGCAGGTGTGTGGATAAATCCGGGATAATTGAGCCTTGTTGAAGATCAATCCGCGACACAACCGAAACGGAAGGCAAGCAACCGCTAAAAGTTGCTGCATGGCCAGATCCGGAACTGGAACTGGAATAAGTTGCATGTTGATTTGAGGAATAACCAATTGAAAGAATATTGTCCTGACTAGCAGTTTCGTGACGTTCTTGCTAAGTAGGCGATGGTATTTCGGGTGGTGAATTATACGTTTTTCGGCAGAGAGCTTGTGTAATCCCATTTTGAAAATAAAATTGCAAACGGCCCTTAATTAAAGGAATCCATGGTTTACAAAACCATTAGTTGCCACATTCACAACACATATTTCCTGCAGGCAGACAGACAGACATCTAGCTGTCCGTCTGTCTGTCAGTCAGTCTGTCTTCCTGTCTCTCTGTCTGTCTTCATGTCTGCCTGTCTGTCTTCATGTCTGTTTGTCTATCTTCATGTCTGTATGTCTGTCGGTCTTCCCGTCTGTCTGTCTTCATGTCTGTTTGTCTATCTTCATGTCTGTCTGTCTGTTTGTCTGTCTATCTATCTGTCTGAGTGTGTTTCTTTACGTTTATTTCAGCGTCCATCATCCGGCAGTGCGCTAGTAGAAACTGTCCCATCAGACATAAATAACTTTCACTATTCGTCGCTCTATAAACTGCCGGCATCCTACTCGCTCTACCCGCCTCACAGAACCCTTACTCCCGTCTCTATCGATTTATGCATAAAGATTTGACTGGCGTTTCTTCCCATCCAACCGGCGTGTAATGAGCATAAAATGGTGGATTCATGACTGACTTCCCGATTTGTAAAGATACTGCGTGTCTAATGCCACTACAGTCCACTGTAATGCTTTAAACCAGGCTGTACAGTATAACGACAGTCTGATTTGATTATCCGTGTGTAATACAAAGGAACATTGGCTTTACTTCCTGTCATGTTTACGACCGTGGGAGATCTATTCATTTTACGACGGGAGTTTTGCCTCAACTACAGCCCGTAGCTGCAGTATCAAGCCGCGATGGCTGAGGCTACTCTTTCCATCTCTTCGTTTCACAACAATTTTCTACAGCTTTTTGTGTGATATTAACTGTAATTTTTTGTCTGAATGTCTTTCAAGATTGAGAAACGGTTTTCGTGAAGTGTGAACTAGGTGGAAAGTATTTCCTGTGCCTCGTTAGTCGTGATTCATTTGAAAAGCCAAATTATGACAGTGAAAAATTCCCAGCCGGCGCAGGAGGCCGCGAAACACGAAAACGGCGGTTTTCCGGTGGCCGGTTTCGTCCTCCTCTTCGCCCTCTTCCTCACCATCGTCGTGTCCTTCATTCTCTACTGGTTATTATCGCGGATTCGCGCCCTGGCCGACAAACGACACCGCTTTTCCCCGCTCCACGAGCTGTGGGAGGAACGCTACCTTCCGCAACGGAAGGACCCTTCCCCAGCGACCTTCACAAAATACGCCTACAGTCCGTGTGAACTTCAACAGGAATTTCTCCTGGCTTCTTCCACGGAAAACTTACTTTTACGCCATCCAACAAACTGTCCAGGGGAGAAGAAACCGTTCTGGTCCGTTTTATTCGGAAGCGATTACAGGAACCTCACGGATGCGGACTCTGCGGATGCTGCCGGACACAGCGACCACGTGGTACGAATGGCAAGAATATACTAAATTAACCCTTTTCACCATCAATGGCGCCATCAGTTTTATTTGATTCTAAAACGAAAGCTAGAATTTTGTGCTACAAAATTAAAATTCAAACTTTTAGTTCTGAAATAATAAACAAAATCGATTTACGAGTTTTAGTCACTAAAAATGTAATCGGGAAAAGAGGAAAGCTTAACTTAATGCGACGCTAAAGTTAGCCAAGCTAATTTCGAATAAAAAGTTTAACTTTTATCGATTACAAAATGTTTAGTCAAACTCTTCAGTGAAAAATAAGAGTAAAAATAAAAAATGAAAAATGAAAAATGAAAAATAAGAAGTTTAATTTACAGTCAGTGGAACAATTATTTCTTCTCTCTCCCATCCGTAGATGGTGGACCGGGAGTACGGTTCAACGGATGCCGTTCCGCTCGTTACGCTCTCGCATCAGGTCGCCGGTCTCTCTGACGACGTGGTTGCGCCTGCAGGCAGTCCTTAGCTCGGGCGGTCGGAGAAACGATTATGCCGAGTGAGTTGATTTGATGATGGAAGCTGCAGTCTTGAATGCGCAATGAGCTGTGCGTGCATTTGCATTTGCTCATGGGCAGAAGGAGGCAATCGATGGTGGGGCGCCTCCTTGAGAGAGCGTTTGTCTCGGAGACGCGTTGACAAACAGAATAAAAACCCACACATCACACGCTGCGGCAAAAAGAGGAAGGAACTTTCAACTCCTTTGGGAATCAATTTTGTTCGTGTCGCGCGAGTCTATTTGCGGTGTGTGTGTTTTGTCTCTCTGCCTTGCAGTTAATTGAGTGGCTGCTTGCAGTGGCTGCTTCACAGGAAGCTGGGCCTGATGAGTATTCGTTTGAAAAAAGGGCTTTTTGTAGAGAGAGAATGAAGTGGCATTTGTTTTATACCCGGTATTTCCCCTCGTCTTTCCCTGGCGAAACAAATGTCAGCAATTCCAATGTTAATTGAAATCCTTGATGGTTCTCGAAACGGTACCACGGTACGTTACAATTTGGCGGTCTATCTTTTGATCCATACCAAAATCAATCCGTAATTGCATCCCAAAATTGGATGCAAGAACAGCTTATGAATTAAGTGACACTTGCTTGACAAAATTTTGTCATGGAGGGTAAAAAAACGAAATCTAAGAGGTTCATTTGGCAGCATATATTTATACCTCCGGTTACACTTCCTATTGCACCTCTCGCTATACCTCCGGAGTATATATTATCATTGGGGAAAGGGTCAGTCTTGTGCAAATTCTCCCGCTTTGATTGCAGAATGATTCCATGTCATTTTGCATGACCAACTGGCCTCTAGGGGTGAGAAACAAATGGAAAAATGAAAGTCACAATGGGGAAAATACTTTGACTACCAAAAGGACTAATCAATGGTCACTTGACATTGTACTCGTCTTTTACCAACATGACAAGTATTTTTAGACTCTGCACTTAACAAAACTATTGAAATCGATAAGATTTTCTCCATTTCCAGACTTTTCAAATTTACTCTGAAAAAACTTCTAAATCCCAATACAATTGGTGTAATAAATGGTACTCTGTTTGGTCACCTTTTTAGTTCAGGGATTAAAAAGGGTCAGAAACTGCTTTGTTAAAATGTAACCGTATTTCGGATACTGCTTTTTCGGGAGGGTTTTGCAACATGTGAATGGGATGGCAGTGGAATTGCTGTACGAAAAACAGTGAAGTTAATTTCTGGGATGGTTTTTACAGGTGGAACGCAGAATACCTCTTGCTTCATTTTGTGTTTAGTTTAGTCAATATTAGTGGTGACTTATTAAATTTATTTTCTCCGTGACTAAACTAAAACTTTTCTTTGGCGACATTTTCAATATTGGCAAACACTGGACATTTCCATTTCCACTATAAAAATGGTGATTCATAAGTGTAATTAATGTAACACTGATCCCATTTTAAATTCAATTGGAAATCGATTGATATCAGCCGAATATATTTCGGATTTGAGATGACGGAGTTATATGCGAACTTCGGAAAGCGTCGTTGGTATTTTCAGCCCTTTTCGCAAACTGCCCAGAGCTCCGCCCCCTCACATGCGAAAACCAATCTAGCCAACGCCAATCGATTTCAAATTAAATTTGAAGTGGAATAGTGTTAAGACCATCATATTCGGTGTACATATTTTGATGAGTCGCCATTTCGGTCGTTTGGTTGCTCACCATTGCAAGAAACCATATCAATGAAACTATTAACAGTCTTTCAAGGCTGACGGGTACCACTGCCCCCTCCCTCCCCCTCCATGAATGGAGCAGCTATTTAACACGGCCTGTCCTAGACTCATTGAGGTTCAAATGAATCCTGTTTTTGAAGAGCTAATAATCAATTGGCCATTTTCACATACGACCAGCTGGAACAGGACGTAATCATCTCCCCCCCCCCTGGGAGCCCCCCCTTCCAGAAGGGGGGAGAGGGCTTTTTAATATTACTTATTTAAATCAAATAACCAATACGCCACAATGGAACAACTGTGTTCGCAAAGTATTTTCTTCTTCACTATTCAGTTTGACATGCTACGGAGAATAAAATTATTACGTCTATTATTATTTTTACGGAAAAAAGAGAGGTGCAATCGATGGAGCAATTTATCGATTGAAATCGGGCAATCTGTCGCCGCAATGTGTCTAAATTATGAACGACCTTTTGGGATTGAAATTATTCCACAAGTTAAGTGGAACAGGTTGTGCTTAGATTGGGATTTGGTTACAGGCATCCCGATAACATCTTGCATTCTTTGACATTCATCAATAATAATGTCGTTTCACCCAATGAACTTTTAAGCACCACGATTTTGGGAAGATTTAATTTATGATTTTGATATAGAAAGGGCTATTTGCTCACAATCTCACACAACCATGCTATGCTCACAAACCGGGTAACCGTTTTGATTACCAATGGTTACGTGGACAACCTTTTTCGCCCAAAATTAAGGCACCTTTTTACAATGAACACAACCTTTTCAGCTTCAAAATAACTAAGCTAAAAAGGAGCAGCAACTAATTTTTAATAAACCTAAGCCGTCGGCATAGCTCCTTGGCAATGTCGTCGTGCGAATCAGACATTTCAGAGATACTAAACAGATTTAGATTTAATGGACTCTGCAATACTTCCTGAACATGCTTCAAAGGGCGTCATCCCCACCTAGAAGAGGTCACACTAAAATCTTCTCGATTACTCAGGAAATTAATGGGTGGAAACTTATTTTTGAGAGCAAGTTCTACCAGTTTCCACTCCCCTCAAGTCCAAAAACAACAGTAACTTAAAATGCAAAAAGCTAGATATCTTTAGTGCTCTTTACGAAAATGAAAACGATTCTTCAATTTAACAATCAGTTGCGTGTCTACACGCTAAACTCGCCGATGAACAGAAAAGAGACAGCTTTTTCTACTTAAATGAGACACGCCATTTCGTCCACAATTTTCTCAGTTTTTGTGATTTTGCAATTTTATAAAGTGTGCCAATTAGCCCCTTTAAGCAGCCAAGTTAAACTGGTAGAAGTTTGTACTTTCATCGAACTGAGAATCAAAAAAGAGTTGAAGATGGAGTAAGGGGAAGTTCTCCTCCCTGAAAATGTCTCAGCGTGTCCGCCGCGTGGTCTTATTCTTCTCTTTGACCCAGGAGGGCCTTTCAAAGGTAACGTAGTGAACACTAAACTTATTTTGATTTGAAAATGCATTTTGAGCGCTGCATTTAGAGTTTTGTTGAAAATCTGCCTTACTAAGAAAGGAGGTTCAGCCATTACAGTAAATGAAAAAACCCCCTCACTTTCAGGAGGGTCCGGAAGAAATGATGGATCTTTTTTCTGGCAAGGATTGGCCAAAAATGTGTTGCAGGTAATCGATTGGCCAAAGAATTATCAAAGTCTTTTTACATTTGAGCACCTTTGAGAAACGATGAGAAACTCTGAATTGTTCGGTTTTCCATAACTGGTGCGGATTGACAGGGACAAAACGTCGATTTGGTGCTTCCCGGAGAAGATGGAATAAACGTAAACAAACCCAAATTAATGCAGATTTGTATGATAAAACGAAAGAGGAGAACATTCTCTGTGGAATGAGTGGTGATCTAATTTCCCCCTACTAAAGGGGACGAAGCAGCAATGTCGGTGAAGTTCGTCTCAAAAATTCGATAAGACAATATTTTAGCCGTCCACATTATTTGATTATTTTTTGTTAAATCTTCCTAACTGAGCCTTGAAATTGCCCTTTTTGGAACTTGCAGCATATTGCTCCCTTCAGAAAATGATTTCAAGGTGATGTCTATAAGAAAAGATTGCCTCAACTTTTGGCGAAAAAAGGTTGTGCGGGTTGTGAGCATAGCTCTCTCTTTGATATTTTCACAGACCACTTTGATTCACTCCCAAGAATCAACGATCGGATCATGGAATTTTACGTCAAGGAAGTAAATAGACCTCAGGCCTGATGGTCAGGTCTTTTAAAAAATAACGCTGCGCTGAAGCGAAAACGGTGAAGCCCTAATTGCGAAATGAATCACCTTGCTTCGCACAAACGTAATCAAATAGAACCTGCGCGTCAAACTCTTTCGTCCGGCGTCCCAGGTGCAGGCCGTCGTAGGTATCCCTAAACACTCGACTAGCTTCATAATGAGAGCCCCAAAAGATTGACCTTGTTGTGGATAAGACATTTTTGGCAGCGTTATTGTAAGCGACAATGTTGCGGTCCTTCAGCTTGCCGATCGGGTCGGTGAATTTCCGCCGAATCAACGGCTCCAAAATGGCATTTTGCGGCACCCAAATAAATGACGTGGATGTTGGAAGCGCTGTGATTGCAGGAATATGTCCCTTCAAATCCCTGAGAAAACACAACCCAAACACATAAACATTACATCACTAATCGTGTATAAATTCTTTAAATTTTTTCCCAATAATTAAACAGCACTTCGAATTGAATTAGAAGAAAGAATATTTATTATTTGATCGCTTGTCAATTGTTTTTACCCTTTTCTTCTACTTTTTTTGTGACTTAATTTATTACATATTGGCTGTCCGAAAAAAAGCTTTTCCTTCGTCGATGAAAATTGAAAAGAAAACAAGTACGTAGAACTCTTGCTAATAATTATTTTCAACTTGAAGTCAAACGAACTTTTGATACTGTTTGAGGCAGTCCGAGTCACTTTTCTTCTGCTTGATGCAAGTCCAGATGGACCACAGACCGTGTGAGACCAAGAGTAAATCGGTGCTGCTGCTCGTGGCATCCTTCACAATGCTCCTCAATTTTCCATCGGTCAGAGCGACAAGCCAGTGAAATTTCGCTTCCAAACCGATTTCCGGTAAACTCTTGGAGCGATCATTGTGTTTCGGGATGATTTTTTGGTTCTCCCGTTGAGCTGCGAGTCCTCTATTGGGATTAGTTGGCGCCGGACCCGGATCTGGTACGGAGTGATTCGTGGTCCAGTCTTCGTCCAGTCCGGTGGCTTGGTAGAGGAGGGAAAAGTACAACTGCCGCATCCGTGAGTCGCCAGCGATGACAATTCTCAACGGTCTTCCGGTCCGGTTCAACCGCAGCTGAAGGCATCGTCTTGTTTGTCTGTAATCAGGTAGTGAAAGCCAAAATTTGAAGCGCATGGAATTTTTATGGAATTTTCATCAGGACTCCATCATGAGAGAGTAAGATGTCAGCGAGGTGGATATGCAAACGCTTACTCAGTTGTCAAGTACGCGAGCTCCGCTTGGCATGACGTGGACGGGGGTTGAAAAATCCCAACTGAAAAGCGGTCATTCTCCTCAAACTGCGGCAGTCCGGTGAATAATAGAACTAACGTGCAAGTACTCCCGATGATGATGAGGCTCGCGCAGAAAGTCCAGTGCATATTTTCATGATACACTTTCCAACTCCTCCAAAAAGTGTGCCACTTTCGGTCGCATCATTACTAATACACTGATGTAATTGTGCCACTCGAGCGAGGAGGTAATCATCTAAAGGCCAAAAAACGGTCTCAGATCGGTGACTCTCTCTGTTCAGCGCATCAAGAGACGCAGAGTGTTTTTCTCTCTCTCTCTCTCAGTGTCATCATCAATGACATCGACTCACACTGTTTCAGTTCAAGGTCGACCGCCTCCGGATTTGCGTTCCTTCATGTACCAATACTTAGAATAACGACTAGCGCTGAGGAAATAAGATTATAATTAGGGATGGTAAACTAAAGAAACTAATCTAACTTAACTTTTAGTCTAAACTAAATCTATCATCTCTACTTGACTGCAAGTCATTTAATCATGCTCAAGTTGTATTGTGGAGTACCTCATCAATCCTACCTGAGAAAGTGCCTGGTTACGACCCACACAAGAAGAGTTATCTATCCGGAAGAACAGGTCCTGTAGCATGCACAGAAGCGCACAAAGTATAATGCAGCGAAAATACCTTCTCATACAAACATGCCATAATTAGCATTGCGGCAGACTGGGTAAGCCAATTAATGAAGGCATGTGAACGCTTCGTTAAACACGGCATGGGGCAGTCAGTCCATCAATGACTCGTACCATCAACTGCTCTACTTACCTGAAATAATGATCCGCCTCAACGAGCCGCCTTTGCAGTCAGAGGCTCGTTTAGGATCCTTACAAGTCGGAACCAGAACCCCCCCCCATCCTAGGGCCAGGGGGTGGGCAAACGGGCAAAATGTTTTTATTTCAAGAGTGAACTCGAAATTCGGCCTCTTGTCCCTGATTATTTTGAAACTTGTGGGCGCGTGGGGGTCTGATTTTCAGGGGCCCACCTGTATTTTCAAAACATTTTTAAAAACGTCAATTTGTTTATTAACTTTGGATTGTTTTTGAATTTTTCGAGTCTCCATTTGTATTCATCAATAGGGAGCTTGCACTGGATCTCAACAAACCTCATATTCAAACGAAAAACCGATGCTTTTGAAAATGTTTTGAAATCGCACGTGGGCCCCTGAAAATCAGACCCCAACACCCCCATAAGTTTCAAAATGATCAGGGAAATGAGGCCGAATTTTGGGTTAAATCTTCAAAAAAATGCATTTTGCCCCTTTGCCCACCCCCTGGCCCTATCGTGGGGGGGGGGTGGTCTGGGGCCGACCTGTAAGGAACCTGAACGAGCCTCTGATTGCAGTCACACACCAGATGAACGTATACCTCATCGACCCCAGAAGACCTTCGTTGCCCCTTCATCTCATGGCTGTCATTAATATAATTGCTGCGTCATCCATCCCAGAGGATCATGCTGAAAAGAACAGCCTCAACGGGGCACTTCCAGCACATCCCCTCCACGGATGTGTACTTTCGTGTCATTTCAGCCGAGCTCTTCCCAGCTGTACGAGTTTGTGGCTTCCTCTACGTAACTCTCTATCTTTTCCTCGTGAGTGACTCGTTTTTTTACATCGGTTCACTGCAAAACGCTCGCAGCGTACATCGTCAAAAACGAGCGCAATTCGAGGGCTCTTCCCATCACGATCGGTCGGTGGTGACGGTCGTCTCCGCTTACTACAACCTCCACTCCCCGAAGCACTCCCACGGGGATTACGCCGTGTGGATGAGCAACTTCCTAAGTGAGGTTCCGTGTTATTTGTACATTTTTACCGACGATGAGAGCTACCCGATGCTGCGCGAATTGCGGTCTGCCCATTTAAATCGCACCAAATTCCTCATCAAGCCCTTTGAGGAGCTTCGAATGGCGAAATTGGGCGAGGCCTTTTGGAGGAAGCACTACGATATGGATCCTCGGTGGAAGCGGCACAATTCCCGGCTCTACATTATTTGGAATGAGAAGACGAATTTCGTGATGGACGCGATTGGGGATGATCCATTTAATTCGGACTACTTCATCTGGTGGGAGGAGCCATGTGACAAATTATACTCAGGCTGATGAAGCAACCTAGACCCTGAGATAAATAAATACAAATGAATAAATGAACATGAAAATACATAAATCAAAATGTATTTGTTAACATTTATTAAAATAATTTAAAATAAAAGGATCTGGATTTGGTATTGATAATTGAGATATTATTTCGTCTCTGATGACTTGAATGTCTGACAAATATTTGTGGAATATAAATTGCACGTTCTAGTACCGGGAATCTAGTTATTGTTTTACTTTCCTCCTAATTGAAAATTAATCACAATAATCACGCAACTGTGTAGACTAATTGTCAAGTTGAATTGACGGATAGGAAAAACTTTCCAATACCCTTTGATCATAACGAAACCTACGAATTTGTTCAAAAATAATACTCTACCTGCTTGGTTTGAATAACTTTTTACGGAGATTTCCATTACACTCTTTATAAGCTGGTTCTACGTATTTGTGTGTGCCCAGAATTAAACTAACAAAATTAAAAATTAAAAAATGGTATCCTAATAATAGTAAAAAATTATAAATAATAATAATAAATAATAGTAAATAATAATAGTAAGACAATAGTATCCCAACCATTTAGTAGGCTTCAGAAAATACCAACGCGTTTACTAACTTTATTTCACTGTTCAACATTTCTAGGTGCGACATTGGATCCTTCAGGAATGCCAGTCGCCTGCCGCAGCTTCGGACCTTTCCAAACGAGAAGAAAATTAGTCAGCTGGATTCGACGAAAATTCACATGGAAATACTGTATCCCTTTAGGAGGCGGGATTATGCGTTGCTACCGAACAACGGTCTGCCCGTCCGGCGTTTTCAGAAAGAAGTTCGCCTCGCCGGAGGCTTCATGGTCGGTCACCGACGAGCTTGGCAGAAATGGAACGGAATTTTCTACGAGACTTTAATGAGGATGAGCGAAGCGAACCGTTTTGTGGGGGACGATCAAATTGTCATGGTTAACGTGGCGGTTTTACATCCCGAACTGACCAAGTTCATCACGCCTAAACCGTATTTCAACGACACCGGAGACGGCTGGTTTTACTTTCAGTATTTATTTTCATGATGATCAATCACAATTAACGTGTTCTTTCAAGTCGTTTATTTTCTGCATATCGAAGATGACAGCGAACAAAATTGTGTCCACTCGATATGTGTCTGTGTCTGTGTCTGTGTCTGTGTCTATGTCTGTGTCTGTGTCTGTGTCTGTGTCTGTGTCTGTGTCTGTGTCTGTGTCTGTGTCT
>LRSR01006970.1:0-31535 GCA_001579985.1 Hypsibius dujardini
AGAAATGCGCTTTTAATAACAATCAACAATCAATTGGTAAAGCTGTGGGAAATATTAGTTAACCCGTTAACCCCCATTGTAGTCAAACGACGACATAGGCGACCAAATTTTCATGCAAAGATGGTTTGAGCAATTTTGCTCAACTCAACTAATTTCAAAATTTGGTATGTTGAATGAAATTTAGAGATTATGGCCTGCTCCTTTGCTGCCTGACCAATGTCCGGCAGAAAATGCCAAAGTTAACTAGGTTTCACTTTTCTGAGCGAAAAAGGTCTCCACAGGCTGCGAGCTGGCCAACATTTCTGAAAATATGAGATTTCTTTCATCCACCAAGTTGATCGTCTGTTGACATTCTCCAAAAATAATTATCTAAATTGGATTGTTGACTGGCACGTAGCCAGTGGTCAAATAAGGCGTCCGATTTGTGTCAAAAAATGGAAAAAACTGATTACCATCAAAGCTCATTGATTGATTGACTGATTGATTGATTAATGTTTGAACCAAATATGGTACGGACTAGTGTAGGAAACAGTTTTTCATCGGTAATTCGGTTTCTAACTCGAAATTGTACAGTGGTCAGCCAAAAAAAAATAATTTCAAAGTCGCCCAAAAAAATGCTGAAAAATATTTTTTTCTCAATTGAACAGAACTATAAAAGGAAAAATACTTCCTACAAGCGTTAACGGGTTAAGATATTAGTGTATACGATATATATATATACACAATGTACCTGGGTACCCAGCAGAGTCAGGAAAATGGCGACGAAGAAGGGGTTGCGGAAGAAGCGTGCGAAGACATTCCGTTCGTTATGTATACAGCGGGCTGAATAATAAATAATTCACTGATATACCGCTAGTATTTTTTTGTTAATTTTACTTATTTATTTATTAAAACAAACCAAATCAAATTGGTTAATAAAGTGTGAAAAACAAACGATAACATAAAACAGATACCAGTAAAACCCGGTTGATAAAAGGGTTAAATGGCTTAACGAACGGTTGAAAAAAACGCGATTATTGAACTTACCGTTGACCAAATTGAAAATGGTCATGAAGACAAATGCGTTGAAGATCAGTGTGTCTAGCTGCCGAGAGCTCTGGCCGAATCTCAGATTAGGACCAATGACAGCTGCGAGGCCCAGGTCTGGGTTCAAATTGAAAACTGACTGGCCTGATAAAAAGTGAAATGAGATTCCAGTAGAGAACGTCGAGGTGTTAAAGGTTGGGTTGATTCAAATGTAGAGAGATGCTTACCGAACAGAAGGAAAAATATTATGGACAACTGGTAGAGACCCTGTCCAGCAATGTTCCGGATCATGATCTGCGAGAGGAGATTCGCCTTTCGGCCGTACGGTCTGCGCTCCAGCAGGTGTTCACTGGGCGGTTCTGTGGCTAGTGCCAATGATGCTAATGTGTCTTGAATTAAATTGATCCACAGCATTGGAACTGCTTTTAACGGCGTTTCCTGGAACAGCGACATTTTCAAATTATTTTTTGTCTGCCTATGTGTGTAGGTGTATTGTCTGCTGTCTGTCTGTTGTCGCTGTCTGTCTGTCTGTCTGTCTGTCTGTTGGTCTGTCTGCCTGTCTGTTTGTCTGTCTGTCTGACTGCTTTTAGTTTGCATATATTTATGGATGTCGGACATCTTACCCCGATAGCGCATGCAGCTGTTATGGAGACGATCAAAGCCGTGACGTTGACCGTCAATTGGAACTGCAGAAACTTGCAGATATTGTCATAGATGTTCCTTCCCCACATGCATGCCTGAACGATGCTGATGAAATTGTCATCGGTAATGATGATGTCTGATGCTTCCTTGGCCACTTCCGTGCCTGCGATGCCCTATCCAGAGGTAAGAAAGAGTCTATAAGTAATCCACAGGTCAAACCAAAGCATCACACAAGGTGTAGCTTGCGAAACGCCGTGAGCAAGGAACCTTTTCAGCACTCCCTTAGTCAAACCGATGATTGCTCTACCGCACTTGAAAATTGCAATCCCTTACCATTGCAAACCCTACGTCTGCCTTCTTGAGAGCCGGTGCATCGTTTGTCCCGTCCCCCGTCACTGCGACGACCTCTCGGTGCTTCGTGACTTTGCTGTCTATTATGCCTTCCACGAGCGTATACTTGTCCTGCGGTGTGGAGCGGGCAAGAACCCTTAATCCAGTCCAGACTTGGTCGAACTTTTCAGGGTCAATCTGTAACGAAGATCTGTAACGGCAGCATGACCAGTAAGCTCACATGTTTGCTTGTCTGTCTGTCTGTCTGTCTGTTCCTCTATCCATCTGTTAGTCTTTTTATAGGCTCATTCCATTGACTCTTTGTTAGTCCAGTCATCTGACTTATTCCCTGTTCTTTGTGTACCTTGCCTTTATCGTCCCGGATCCGCCGGTTAAATTCGACGCCTTCCATGACTGCCACAGTGCCTTCTAACTCATCAGCCGTAATAATGCCGCACTTGGTTGCGATTGATTTTGCCGTGTTGACGTTATCTCCCGTCAGCATCCTGACTGTGACTCCTGCCCTTCGACACTTAAGGATAGCCGCAGGCACTTCCGGGCGGACCGGGTCTTCGATGCCAAATACGGCCAGACATGTCAGACCGGCAATGATAGTTTCTTCATCGTCAAAGTTGGGTGTTTCTGTTGAAACTTGTTCGTTTTCTGCGGCCGATTCAGAAGTACTGACAATGTTCTTGACTGCAGAACAAATGGTTCGGAGTCCATTGCAAGCCATCTGACTGACCACCATGTCCAGGATTTCAGTTCTAGTTGTCTTCGTCAGTTTCTCCACAGACCCGTCAGCGCTCATAATAAAATCGCATCTACACATAAAAAAATGTAGACGAACGAATGGATGGAATGGACGGAAACATCAGCACAGAGACAGACGTACAGTGGTCAATCGTACTCTGCTGAGACAGACGGACTGTACAGATTTCAGTCATTCAGGCAGAGAAACAGACACTAACAAAGATTAAAAGGCAGGCAGTCAAACAGACAGATAAGCAGACAGACAGACAGATAAACAGACAGACCGACAGACAAACAGACAGACTGACTGACAGACCGACAGACAAACAGACAGACAGACAGACAGACAGACAGACAGACAGACAGACAGACAGACAGACATACTTCGCTAAAATGATCTCGGCAGCGCCTTTGCAGTGTACTCTCCATCCCGTTTCCGTGCGGATGACAGTAGACATTGACTTTCGGTTAGAGTTGAATGTGTAGACCTTCACGAATGACTCCTCTGGGTTGTCATCTCGAATGGTCTGGTAATCGTAGCCAATACTTTTAACAAAATGCAGGAGAGCACACTCCGTCTTGTTTCCCACTTGAATGGGAAGTGCCCCGGCGATCTCGTTGGAGGTAATCACGTTTGTGGTGTAGTTGCTGTTCGTGGCAACACCTTCCGCAGTTAGATCTAGCAGTTTTTTTGCCGTTGTTCGTCCATCGGGATAAGGCGAATGGACCTTGCCTGAATGGAAAAAAAAAGCGAAAACTGTTAGCAGTTCCTAAACGCGAGGGTAGTGCCATTGACTGAGACTGCTCCTTGCCTCCAATGTAACATTCCGTGACGGTCATCCGATTCGTAGTGAGGGTGCCCGTCTTGTCCGAGCAGATGGTTGTCGCGCATCCCATCGTCTCGCAGGCGAACAGATTCCGCACCAAGTTGTGGTCTTTCATCATTTTCTAGAAAATTCAGGCGGCATTAATTTCATATGAATATATATATATATATTTAAAAAGTATAATATGTTAATATTAAATAAAAACAATAAATATAATTAATTAATTTACGTTAACTAGCGATTAATAATTGTCTAAAAAGAGATTTAAATGTGGTTGATAAACAGTTACTTTTGCGGAGACAGCAAGTGTAAGGGTAACTGCCAGCGGTAATCCCTCCGGGATGGCCACGACTAAAATGGTGATGCCGATGATGACGGCATTCAGAATGCGATGGACGTCGTTGGTGGAGTCCCATTGGCGCCCTTTTATTCCGAATTCCTCGACGCAGAAGCGGATTATCAGTGCAACCGCGGTCGCCACCGCGAACGACAACCCTTAAAGAATGGGATCTTTTAGGTCTTCACAAATACCAGTATCTGATGACGGATGTGACAGATATTTACCGACATAGCCAATTTGTATTGCAATGCGAGTTAGCTTCTTCTGGAGAACTGACTGTTCCTCGTCACCATCGCTCGACTTCTTCTTTGGTTTATTGGTTACTCGATCGTCGTCCTCATCATCATCGACGTTTTTCGATTTCTGGTTCTCAGTTTTCTCCGTTGTGCCCAAGAGAGAGTAGATGAGTCCCGTTTGAGAATGGATTCCGACCGCAACTACCACGATTTTCCCCGTGCCCTCCATCACGTTGGTGCCTGAAATTCGACACCGCTATACTTTGTATTGCGCTTTTAGCTTGAGATGTGTCTTACCAGAGAGAACTCGTATGTCCGTGTCCGAGTGCTTTTTTACGAAATCTGATTCGCCAGTTAGCGAACTTTCGTCCACCGTGAGATCATGACTGTTCAAAACGACTCCGTCCGCCGGGACGATATCACCTACAGGAGACACAAATATAGTTGACATACTGCCGACAGACAGACAGATCGACCAATTGACTGATTGAAAGACAGACGCACAGGTACAGAGAGACAGACCCTTTAACAGACAGACAGACAGACAGACAGACAGGCAGGCAGGCAGGCAAGCAGGCAGGCAGGCAGGAAGGCAGGCATATAGGCAGGCAGACAAACAGAAAGACAGATAGACAGACAGTATCTAGCCGTACCGTATTTTAGCGAGCAGATATCCCCGACTACCAGATCGTCCGTCGATATAACTTGCTGCTTGCCCGCTCGAATGACAGTGACCTTTTGTTCCTTTCTGACCTGATTCTGCAGTGCTCGGAACTGCTTTTCTTTGCCGTAGTCGTTGATGGCTGTCACTAGCACTACCAGCACGACAGCTATGCTAATGGCCACGGCTTCGATCCATTCGTACTCCGTATCCGTGTCATGCCCCGGTGCGACGAGCTGTATACCAGGCCTGTCTGGGTCGAGGTCCCGCGGATCGGTGTACGAATCATTGTAACTTGAGCAGAGAACAGTTACCTGCACCGGGATTGGGGTTGTACCATTGTAGCAGTCCGTTGAATTATAAGGTTCTACACGAAGTAATTAGAGATTGCTGTAAAATTTGCTTCTACTGTTAGTGCCAAAAATTAAATGTATTTTTTAATTCTGCATACGCGTTGACGGCGGTGTGCCTTTGCCGAAAATTCCGTAGAGCGAGACGGCCAGTGAGATAACGGCCGCGGCCTCGAGGATGAGCAGGGTGGGGTCTTTCAGGGCGGTCCAGCATAGCTGAAGAAAGGTCTTTGGTTTTTTCATGGGAATGGTATTTCGGCCGAAATACTCCTCCCGTGTGCGGATGTCGGATGGGTCGCCGGAAATACCTAAAGACAAGCAGACAAAGTGGCTACAGTTATATAAACATAAATTAATAAATAGAGATAAGTTAAAAGCGAAAAAAGGTTTATGAAGTGGAGTATTATACTGTACAGACAGATGCAATAATAAATATGTAAATCTGGCAATAATTAATTAAGGATGTTCGTACACACTAGCACTGTATGACTACAAGTATTTAGTAGCAACTATAGACAGAAAAAATGTTATCTTAAATCGACAAAATAATTATATTATTTTAATGCTTTAATTTTGTGTTATTTGTTTGTGTATATTCTGCATTACCTCATCCCGCAACTTAAAATGTTTTCAAACACAATTTTTTATGATTTCAATAAATATGCTTTAAGAAGCGTTTTTTATCGACCGGTTTTTTTCAATCCGGTAGCTTCGTGTCTTTGGCGGGTCTTTTGCTCTAAGTGCAAAAGTCCACAGCTGACAGGAATAACGCGTATATAAGCTACTACTGTATAACCAGTTCTGTTTAGTTAGTGCAGCAAAAAAAACAACAAAACAAAATGTGTTTAATTTGGCCGGATGTGGAATAAATTAATACAGATTACATTATGCGAAAAACCACGAAATCCAGGCCCAATCTAACGAATAGATTTCCGGATGCTCTTTCCTTCACGGTGCCAAATCGATTCCTCAATGCATTCCGATAACAAGGTTTCGTGGAAAAACCAAACACTATTTGTGCATCGATAATTAATAGTACGTGGGTGATTCCCCTTAATAGCCTCGTTGAGAGACACCTTTCTGGTACCCGACGCAGGAGGATCGAACATTTTCAAACGGCATTTTCCGCTCGGCTGCTCACAACTCATTCTCTCTGGTCTGTGTCTATTCGCGTGTACGGGCAAACGCAATAACGGCGGAATCTCACGTTCCGCTTTTCCACGTTTGCCCGTACGCACGAATAGACACAGACCAGAGAGAATGAGTTGTGAGCAGCCGAGCGGAAAACGCCGCTTGAAAATCTTCGATCCTCCTGAATCGGGCACTAAAAAGGTGTCTCGCAACGAGGCTAATGGCAGTACCACCCAAAGCACAACGGCATTTCCCGCGGTTTTTCATATGTGCAAGATAAACAGCAACGTACAAGGTTCACAGCGCGGTTTTAACAAAGACTAATCAACGTTAGATATTTGATTATCTCTACCACTTCAAGTAAAAGAGATTTACAGTTGGAGTTAACCGTGCCATGCTCTACGGTATTGGTGAACGAATGCATGCTTCACCGATGAACAACGGTTATGAGAAGTAGAGTAAATAAGAGTGGAACAAAAAGCTAACGACAATTACGGAAGCAAATAAAAAATACCCCAAAATTACTGGTACAACTATTATTTTTATTTTCACAATTATTATTATTGTTGCTGTTAATATTGTTGTTATATAGTTACTACTTTTACTATGACTGTTGTTGTTATACTTTAAATAAATTACAATTACTTTTCGTTCACTTTAGCGAAGCTTCGGTTTGGTTATGTTTTCTCACTTAAAAGATTTTGATGGTCTTCTCATGTTAACCACATATCTATTTTATTGACTCATCTTCTACATACAGTTCAATGTGTCGGTATCTCCTGTCGAGCTTACCGTCGGTCGGATCGGTCCGGAGCTTGGCGCAGAGCTGCGCGGTTCCGCCGTGGCGCTGCTCGATCGTCTCCTTCAGGTCCGGTCCGACCTTCTCCATCATACTCGACAGGTCCTTCTGACCCACACGAAAGCGGTCCCCCAACTCGATGACCACATGGTCGCTGCTTCTGGTCATTTTGTCTACCGTCTCCTCCCTCCCCGAATGTAAACCACCGACCAATTGCGTCCTCCGAACCTGATTTCAGTTCACACCGACTTGATCCCTGAACCGGATTGATCCCTGAACCGACTTGATCCCTGAACCGGATTGATCCCTGAACCGAGTTGATCCCTGAACCGGGTTGAGGTCTTCTATAGACTCACAGAAAACCGTTTATGATGAGCAATCGCCTCGGTGAAAGTGTGATTTGAAGAGACGGGTACACAATCACCGCGTTGACAGTTGTTCCTCCATGGGCGCATGTGCCATCCTGTGCTAGTTGAGAGGTTAAAACGTTCAGATTGGGTATTTTATCAGGAGTTTATACCCGGCACATGTCAAAACTCAATTTGAACTATCCCTACTGTATATGCCAGACAAAGACGATAGATATTTTTCGATCACTATTTAAACTAATCTCCGGTATTTTATGAATACGGTGTATAGTGAAGTGGTATGGACGATTAATTTTTATCGCTCGAGGGGTCATAACGTGCACGGAGGACAGACGTTTTGGTTGCGGTATCTATTCGTATGAGGTCTGTCTAGCTATGATGGTGCTGATGTAGAGCGTGAGGAGAAGTCTGTGATTCGGCTCACCCTCCACTTGGTCGATAAATCGGCTCACTCATGGGTTTCTCTTTGATGGCAGGTGCTTGATTGTTTGATTTCCAGAAGTGCTAAAATATACCAGGATGTAGTACAGAAAATCAAACAATCAAGCAGCTGCCATAAAAAAAATCCATGAGTAAGCTGATTGATCGACCGGTTTGGATGTCGCGCCGATATACAGATTTTACCCTATACTAGTACCGATAAGTCCTCATGTTTCGTACATTATTGTAATAGTACGACACAAGTAGTCACCGATAGAAGGGATCTATGATACATCGCAGCGCTATCGCGTCTGTAGTTGATCCTTTGTTCTGTAGACTGGTAACTCTGTGTATGACTCATATGATTCATATTTATATGCGATATAAAAAAGGAAAAACAAACAACAAACATGTCATTCAGGGGGCGTGACGTACAAACCGACTGCTCCCATTTGCTGACGGGTACCTGGCGGTACCCATGCACCAATGGTGTATCTCATACAGAAGTTCTGTAGTGTAGAGAATATTGACGTTTAATTGTTACTCATTTTTATTGTACAATGCATGGGGTTCTCTGTGGTCGCCGTCGTGTGCACCTTGTTGTTGGGTAAAATTATCGGCAAATGTTTTTTGGCGCGTCGCTTTAGTGGAATTAGAAAAACAAACTGGTATGAGCTCATACTACGTACACCCCACTGCCTGTAGTACTCACATAAAAAATCACCGTTTGCCGGAGGCATTATTAATGAACCTTTGGACACTGTAGTGTGCATAGCATAGGCATATTTTGCTTCGGAGAAATGACAGTAGTACCACTGTCTCATACTGCATGTGACGGTAGAGTGTTCGCCCCATGAACTCAGGCCGCAGTACTACAACATAGTACTGTAGTATGGGAGAGAGGTCCTGTAATGGGTCACTCTGGAATCAGAATTTCCAGACAGCTCTGGAATCAGAACTTCCAGACAGCTCTGGAATCAGAATTTCCAGACAGGTTTTGGCTCTCACCAAGATCCTAAACGACAGAGAATAATCAATGATCCCAGTGGAACGCATATCAGATATGAAGAAAAGTTGTGGGAACGTGTTTAAAAAAAGGATTGGACGGTTGGAAAAATTTCGCTGTAGAGTTCGCTGACTATGCAGTGGCTCATTCGTTTTCGATTAATTTGCGACAGAGCGCCCCCTACCATCCGGTGGCCCATTCCAGGTCCCCCCTCGTACTAGTCAAGGATGGGTTCGCCGCTCAAACGTTTCAAATCGTCGTGGCGTTTTACGTTTATATTCTATTTTAGAAATTTGTTTATTTTAATATATTTTTTGTCAAAGATACGACTGCGTAGTCCCCTGCATGAACTAACATCGTAGCAGTGAATTAAGTACGGGTTTGGCACGCAGATTCTTCCAACCTTTGCAATGTGTGTAGATTGTACGTGGTCTTAGTTTCGAAAACATTTTATCAAAGCTACGCCTGATGAGTCATTTTTGCAATGGAAAGGTTCGAATGAAAACAAAGGATCGCTTCATCTGTCTTCGCATTGGTCAGCACGTGAATCGTCGTTCCACCCAAACGACCTACCATTGGCATGTATATAAAAAGGAACCACCATGGAAAGCAACTTCAAAAGCCAATATAATTCGTGTCCGAAAAGGGAGCAAAACTTAAACGAAAGCTATAAAGAAAGGCAAAAACTATACCAGTGATGGTATGCCCTACATATATAAACGGAAGAGCACTGCAGGTCTCGTTAAAAAAACCAGTAAAACTTGAACGGGAAGAGGTGATAACCGTTGCGTGGTTCTCGCGCTGGCATAGGCGTGGTCCTCTCATCTCCCATGAGATATCTGATTCAAAACTATAAACTGAGACTTCAAAAAAAACTTAAGCTGAAGCACTTTTAACCAAACTCTTTCTGCTAGCATCAATCATTGACCGGTTCTAGACTTGCACGGGCTCGCGGGACTGTCATCGTCGTCCTTGTGGGTCCCTCCATCGTCCTTGTGGGTCCCTCCATCGTCCTTGTGGGTCCCTCCGTCGTCTTTGTGGGTTCCTTCACCGTCCTTGTGGGTCCCTCTGTCGTCCTTGTGGGTCCCTCTGTCGTCCTTGCGGGTTCCTCCGTCGCCTTTTTGGGTCCCTCCGTCGTCTTTACTAGTACTGGGGACGGTTGCTTTATCATCGTCTTCTAGTTCAAACAGCTGAATAAAAAAAATCCAAAAAATCCTTAGGAAAAGCTTTTCGAGGCTCGAAATTACTGAATAGTCAAAACGTCTCTTCATAAAAATTCAGATTTCAATCACTCAATGTTAATTAACTAATAAATTAATTAAAGATCCTGACCTCTTGTTCCAGTTGCGCTTTCTTTTCCCGAAGCGCCTGATTGCTCGCTTTCCGTTCGATAATCTCCCGTTGTAATTGCTCAATGACCGCTGCGGGATCTTCTTCCTTACGGGGTTCAGCGACGTAGAATGTCTTAAGGGAGCTGAGGAGAAAAAAAATCATTAATTGCTGTTCAGAAACTCCAGCGACGATCGGTAAATAATTTTTACCCACAAAAATTTACCGGATTCATCTTGAAGATTTAAATGGAATATTTAAAATCATAATGCTACAAATAAAATGCCCGTCAGTCGATTGTTCCCAAGGCACACGACGCCACTCGATTAAGGGCCGAAATCCATTGCGACATTCCGCAGATTGCTTGATTGCTTGATTGATTAGATAAAATATTCAAGAAACCTCTGATTGGTTGATTGTTGATTGAATGCACTAACAGTTAAATCCCTACCGGATGGTTTCTTTCACTTTCCCGCCTTTCCGGAGATCCACCGCCTCCAATCCTACAAAGGTGACCCCAAAATAAGATCTTCCTCGGAAAAAACGACTTCTACACAATCAATTACGACCGCACCTTCGGCAATCTGATCCAACGTGCCGTCCTCCCGGAGCTGTTCACGCAATTTATTCACACGGACAACCGGAGGGTCCTGCAAAATTTCCCCGGGAGTTTCAACCCGATTGAAATTTCAATTTCGAATTTTAAAAATAAATTTTGTACCGCTAGAATGCGGGGTGGAGGTCTGCGGGGATAGTTGTCGACGGCAATCTCGAGTGTTTCCTCCGCCGGATCTTGTTCTTCCTCCTCCTCCGCGACTTCCTCCGCCGCCTCCCAGTATTCCTCTCCTCCCGAGCTCATTCCCGTTCAGTAATGGGAAAATTGAATGATCTCTTCAAGAGGAGCAAGGAAGGACCAAAAAAAATAGAATCGGAAACCTCCAATTTGATAATGAATGATCGCTTCAGTTTTCCGTGTAACGGAAGTAGCAGAAGTAGCAGACGTGGCACCGAGATATCCAGTCACAACAGCGGTTACCTCAAGAAACGAAAAACCACATATGCAACCAGAGGGTGGCGCCACTGATCGGTATAATGACCACTGGTCGTTACTCGTTAGTTATGCTGCCTAGTTAGTAAACAAATGTTTTTTTCTGAACAACAACATAATAATTATGAAATTATGTCGATCCCTTGTTGTGCTAAAATAGAATAAAGAGATTTCATTCGCGATTGAGACGGGTGCGGTGCTGCACCCCTTGGCTTGGGCTACGAGTCTCCCTCCCCTTCCCCTTCCCCTTTCTCTTTCCTCTTTGCGGCTAGATTTGGTTTTACGAGTGCTGACCAATTTCCCTTTGAAAGATTATAACAAACATGATAATTTGGAAAGCCCATCTGTTCCTCAGTCTCGAGGAATACAACCCTGACGTTTGGACATCGGTCACGTAAATGGTCTAACCAAAACTCAAGGGGTGAAGAAAAAAGGGGACGTTTTGTTTCTTTCGCTCAAGATTCGTGCGGGCAGGGCCCAATATTTAGGGTTTCAATTATTTTCTGAAAAGGAAACTTAAAGAATTCTAAAAAAACCAATCTTCAGTTTAATAAATAAGGGAACAACGGTCAACATCGAAAAACCGAAAGTGGGAGAAAACAAGAAGTGGGAAGAGGAGGGGGCTTGTAGCATAAGCCGCACCCCTTGACCTACCCCTGGGCGCCTCGTGTAGCTTCCTTGAATATTGAGGGCGGGATCACCCCTCACTACAAATCAGCTGTGCGCAGTACTAGTATTTGTTTATTCATTCCCATTTGTCCCTTTTTGATTCGTCTCATCGATCAACCATGGCCAATTTAAATCAGGAGATGGATTTGAAATACGTGAAAAGCCTGCTGAAGAAGAAGAACGAGAGCCAGCCTAAGCCGCGGCAGCGAGCATTGGTGATGGTTCTGGGAGATATTGGGTAAGCAAATCAAGCAATCAATCGATGGCGTATCCGGTCACTGCATTACTCGTCATTTACGTCCGTCATTCCATCAATCAATCAACGGATATGGCACAAAGTGCTCTGTCTGTGAACTCATCAATCAATCGCTGGCTTTCCCTTGCAGCCATTCGCCACGAATGCAATACCACGTCAGTTCACTGGTCAAGGAGGGTTTCGACGTGGACTTTGTCGGATTCCGGCGTGCGTGACATACTTTTTTCTGCAGACATTTTTGTTAGGATGGAATGACCGGATTTGTTGTTGCTATAGATAGCGAACCGCGTGCGGAAATATTGAAAAGCCCTGCCGTGGAGATCAAAGTGCTCAGCGATGTACCTGCTGCGCTTCGAGGTTGGTCTTGCGCTACTAATTTTTTGGGCCGATTATTACATAGTCAAGGGCTCAAAAATCAGGTTCGAAATGGGTTTATCGGTGGATCGGCGTGAAAAATTGAAAGATCATAAACTACGGCAATCAAGCAATCAATTACTCAGCCGGTAACTGCCGGTTAACTATGTTGCGGCAATCAATCAAGCGACCAAGAACTCAGCTGGCATACTGCCCATTAACTGTGTTACGGCAATCCGATCCATTTATTGTTGTTTAAATGTATATATAGAATATTATAAACAGCTAAAAAGTGAGATTATGATCTTAAATAAAATATATTACTATTTTATTTAAACTATAAAAATAGAAATCAATTTTTTAAAAGCAGATTTTTATTTAAAATCAATAAATTAAATTTAAATATTAGAAAATTTATTTTAAAAACCTTATTGAAAATGCTTTTATTTTAAATTAAATAAATTGTGTATTTAAATAAACTTTGCCGATAGATTTGAGTTTATTTTTTATTTTATTCAATCAGGTTATTTAAACAACACTAGATCCACCACTCAGTGTCGTAATTTGATATCGGTTTTATCAATCAATCAAATCATTCGTGATAATATGAGTATATGCGTGAAGGGCTTGATTGTTTTACCGCTCTCTAAGCATCTTTGATTTTCTTTCCAGGTCTTCCACGCTTATTGTATTATCCCATAAAAGTAGTATGGCTGGTCTTGTCACTGCTGTGGACGATGTGGAATCTCCAATCGCCAGATCTCATTTTAATTCAGGTATACGCGCACACTTTTACATCTGGTCCAGTCTTCATTTGTTGATTGGTGTATTATGTGACCGAGGGCTCTCTGTCTGGCGTCTCACCAAGGCAGAGTCACCATCTGTTGTTGTTTCCGCAGAATCCTCCCACCATTCCGGTTGTGTTCTGTGCTTTCCTGGCCAACTATTACTGGCAAGCTGCTGTCGTGGTCGACTGGCATAACTACTCGCACACCATTCTGGCCATGAACTTGAAAAGACGTGGACTGCTTCAGAGGTTTCTGTTGGCCGCTTCGGAATTAGCTGAAAAAGTAGCAGCGCAGTATTCTGACCTAAACCTTTGTGTGACCAAGGCCATGGCCGCAGACATGAAGCGTCGCTGGAATGCCAAGTTAGTCTTCCTTTTCTTTTATCTGTCTGTATATCTTTGTATACCAAGCAAACGCTTTGGGTTGAATCAGTCGGGTGGCGGAGGGCGCCACGAGTGTAAATTGTAAACAACACTCATTCAGCTTCACACACACCGCCTGCGGCGCCCTCCGCCACCCGACTGATTCAACCCATGTAGTGATTCAACCCAAAGCGTTTGCCTGGTACTGGTTGATCTGTTTATGGTCTACCGTTTTGTTGGTTTGTCTCTCGTCTCTGTCTGTCTGTCTGTCTGTCTGTCTGTCTGTCTGGTTGGCTAAATATCTGTCTGTATGCCTGTCTGCTTATCTGTCTGCCTGCCTGTCTGTCTGCCTTTTGTCTGCCTTTTGTCTGCCTTTTGTCTGTGTGCTTCTCGAACCGCCTCTGTGTCTTCCAATTATTAGCATTATTGAATGTAACATTTCTCTTTTGTTAGTGCGACTACTTTATACGACCGACCGCCAGATGATTTTGGAACGTTCGACAGTATGGAAGGACGTCATTTCCTGTTTATGAAACTGGGCGGTGTTTCTTCTGCATTCAGGTGCGTGCCTATTTTTGTCTTGCTCCCCCCCCCGCTTTGAGCTTTCATATCCAAAGTGTCTACCTTAAACTTGCTGTGCAGAAGCGAAGATGTTACCTCCACCGGCACCGAAACTGCATTTACGAAGAAGGACCTGGGCAAAGGAGTCTCTCTGAAAGCCAATCGCCCCGTACTGCTTGTCAGCAGCACCAGCTGGACAGAAGATGAGGACTTTGGATTACTATTCGACGCCTTGAAGTTGTATGACGATACGGCGCGAAAATCGCCTGAAAAATACCCGAAAATTCTTCTTGTGGTCACTGGTGCGTTTGAAATTACTGGTGTGTCTGTTAGTCTATTTTTTACCTGCCTGCATGCATATCCTTAGTTAGATGTCGTTCTTGCTGCCTGTCTGCTTGTCTGTCTGTCTGTCTGTCTGATCATTTGCCTGTTTCTGTTTTTCTGTATGCCTGTCTGTCTGACTGTCTGATTATTTCTCTGTGTTTGTTTGTCTGTCTGACTGACTGCCTGTGTTTGTTTGTATGTTTCTTCAATCGGCTTGGGTGGGTCTATCTGCGGTCGGTCTGTCTGTCTGTCGGTTTGACTGTGTGTTTGTTGGTGTTGTCACTGTTTTCGTTGCAGTCAATTAATAATTTTTATTCGTGTTCACAATTAGGAAAAGGACCGCTCAAAGATTTCTACATGTCAAGAGTGAAGCAAGAACCACTAGAGACGGTCGCGATTACAAGCTTCTGGTTAGAGACCGCTGATTATCCTCGTTTGCTCGGTACGGTCGCCATTTATATTTTCCCTTTTAATATATCAGTTTTCTCTGATCCGGCCTTTTTCCCCGCAGGTTCTGCTGACTTGGGGGTGTGTCTCCACTTTTCGTCTAGCAGTCTGGACTTGCCTATGAAGGTGGTGGACATGTTCGGATGCGGAATCCCGGTCTGCGCCGTTAAATATGACTGGTAATTTCCCCATGATCTCCAGCCATCCCGTTTATTGCTTATTTTTCTGTTTCTCCTCGCTTACAGCATCGAAGAACTAGTCCAACCGAACTCGAACGGACTGCTTTTCACCTCACCGGACGAGCTCTGTCAGCAGTTCCTGACACTCCTAGCTGGTTTCCCGAATACGAAAAGCAACCTTCTAGCGAGACTGAAGGCTGAAGTGCAGACCTTCCGACAGACATCATGGCACAGCAACTGGATGAATGTCGCTGAGCCGGTGCTCACCGCCGCCGTGGAGCGGCGGAAGCGGAATGTTGTGCCGAGCCGGCAGCGACTGGCGTATGCCTTACTGGGCTTGGCGCTCCTTATCGTACCTTTCGTTTTATCGTTTCAATTACTCGGATCAGTTTTTGGGCGTTGAGAATACATCAGCTTTCGCATTCCGTCAGAGAGACTGTCAATGAGACAGGCATGCAGGCACAGATGGACAGACAGACAGACAGACGAACGGATGTGGAACAGGCAGGCAGTCAGACAGACGGGCAGGCCAACAGACAAACAGCGAGATATGCAATAATTTTTGTACGAAGTGTTACATGGTCTCGGATTGCATAAAATCAGATCAGTCCTCTTCGCTGTGTTCTTCCAGGCAATTTTCTAAATGGCTGAAATCAGTGGGTTATAGTTCCGTGTGCAGACCTTTTGGAATCCATAAATAGCGCCGATGAAACTCCCAATCATTTCCACGCAGTAGGGCAGTATCATTGCGCCGAGGAGGCCCATGATGTTGTAGTAGCCGTTCTCGTAGTCGCAGATGTGGTCGAATGTGTTGGCGTAGGGAAATCCTTTGCAGCTGCACCGCAGAGACAGACAAGTGTAAACAGCTGAGTTTGTTTTATCGCGGTCTTTTTTGTAGTTTAAGTGTCAGGTACTTACAGTTGCGGGTAGTCGAACCGCATTCGGTCCAGCGAGTAGCCGATCCATCCTATCATAAAAGCACCTACGAAACGTCAGACGTATTGTCACATGATACTGTATAACAGGCAGTCAGGGACGCGGACTGGGAGACAAATGGATGGGAAGGAATGTAAACACAGACAGACAGACGGGCAGACAGACAGACAGACAGACAGACAGACAGACGAGACAGACAGACAGACAGACAGACAGTTAGACAGTCAGACAGGCTAACCAATAGTCAGATGAAGACGTAGATTCTCAGACACGGACGTCACTGGTTTAACGATGGACGTACTGGCAACTATGTTAACTACGCTTAAAGATGCAAAAACTGTGAAGCGAACATGCCGCCGGGCGGGATCCAAGACTGTTTGTCTGGCGATAATTCCAGTGACCGCAGTAATGACGAACAGGAACCCCAGCCAGACTCCCGGCAGTGACTCTCCAAACAGCATGAACTGATTATTCCGGTATCTCAAGTGCTCCACACTCCGTACATAAAACAGTTCTGCAAATAGACGTCATTTAAATACTCAAATTTCGTTCAACACCCGGTCAACATAAACCCATAGACATTAATTTCATAAAAGGTGATACGCTATGTAGAATACACAGTAAACGTATGCAGATATTCGAAAGAGTGAAACTTACGACCCACTTCGAGCGCAGCCACAAAAACGGCAGAAAAGAAATTGGCGAAAATGACGAAAATAGTGCTATAACTGTTCCGGTCATAGCGTTCGCTGCTTATTCTCTCCTTCCGGTCCATTATACTCCAGCAGCGCAGCAGAATAAGGTAGTCACAATCCAAATATGATGATACCACAGGTTTCTTCTCTCCGGCTGTTACAAAAATTATTCGCAGTTGTTCATATAATTAGAACGAACGGTCAAAGGAAACTAAATCCATCATGTGTGCAGAGAGAAGGATAATAACGCCAGGATGCTAAGTACTTTTTTTCTCCAGACCTTTCAAAATTGTCAGTCCGAGCGGCTGCAACAGCACATGCGCTCAATGTGTTCGAGTACATTTTTGAGGCATGAGTCTGTCCCTCTCTTTCGTATACTACACACGTGGCAAAAACTTTGTGCTAACCGAGTTAAGCCATTTAACTCAGACTGTGCATAAAGCCTTGCATGGAACGAGTTGCATGGCTTAGTTCGATCAGCGCAAGGTTTTGGCCACGTGTGTATGTCCCTCCAACGTCTCCACAGTCACAGTCACAGACGAGGTCTCCCACACCTCGTTTTTGTTTGCGTAGACCAATATAACCGTATCATATTTTTATTATCTCCCTGGCCGATTGTGACTTTGCCCTCATCAAACACATACCTTTATTCACGGTACTACTGATATGACCCACGATGGCTTGTCTACGATGGCTAGTCTGGTACCCGGGTGCCTTAATACTTTATAGAACGAAGAGGACATGTACCACAACTATAGCTCACTCTAACCCATTTGAACACAAAATACCTCCGCTTTATTTTTTACAGTAGCACAATATTAGTGATGGTTTATAAAATGCATTTCATCGAGGACTAGATCAGAATTTTTTTTGGCAAAATTTCACAAGTGGGAAAAAACACTGAAAGGTTCCATTTTCATTGATCTTTCTTCACTGAAAAAATGGCGATTTATCGAAATGCATTAAATACAATTATTTTGCCACTATCCCATCGAAATTTAATTTGGCATCAACCAATTATTATTCGGATGTAAAGGGGCGGAGCTATGGAGAGTCTTTAAAAGAGGGCTGAAAATTCCAGCGAAGCGTTCCAGAGTTGAGCATATACTTTAGCTCCGGCCCCGCCCCCTGATGTCAACAAATATTTGGATGATGCCAATCGATTTCAAATCAATTTTTGCTGAGACAGTGTTACAATAATTGTATTTATTACATTTCGATAAATCGCTATTTTACAGTGAAAATAAAAGAAAATGGAATCTTTCAGTGTTTTTTCCCACCTGTGAAATTTTACCAAAAAAATTTTTGATTTAGTCACCGTTGAAATAAACTTTATAAATCATAACCAAAATTATACTACATTAAAAAAATAAAGAGGAGGCATTCTGCGTTCCACCCATGAAAAAGGTCCCAAGTCAGTCACGAGAGAGCGATCCCGTTCTAAAGTCACTGAAACCCGAATTTGGGACTCTATTGAAACCCGAATTTGGGACTCTATTGAAACCCAAAGAACTGCTGTTAATCGTCGGTAGCATTTTGATGTATTCCGTATAACGGTACTAAGTTACACGGAGCTTTGGTATAGATCAGAATTCTAGCAGTACGCGTACAAAACCGATACAGCGGCAGTGTATATAAAAATAATTCAGAAAAGTTAAAAAACGAATACAAGGAAAAAATTAATTCAGTTCAGTTCACAGTTCAGTGGTCAATAAGGGCATGGACATGCGTAGATTGTCCCGCGACGGTACCATGATGATACTCGTCCTGGGCTTGAACGCGCCGCTTTTCAGCTCGACAAACGCCCGCTCGGAGCAGCACAGGCAGAGGAACCGCGCGGCGATCGCGACCGTCACCACGAGGGAGACCACCTCCATGACGGTCAGTCCCATCAAACAAGCGCCGAGGATGAAGAGCGCTTCAATGTCCAGTTTGTTGCGGACAATGTAGAACTGACTGAACTGAAAGTCCACCGCCTGGTTGGGGTCGGTGGTGAAGCGTTGCTTGAGCCACAGCCATATCTTGAAGTGCCGGATGAAGAGAGCGTCAAAGTAGATCACCGCCACGGCCAGTCCGAGGGAGATGGCGCAGGCCGCGACGAGGAGCATCGGGAAGACCGGAGATTGCAAGAGCCGTCGGGAGAAATGGACGGCCAAAGCGCCAGTGAGGAGAAGCGCGACGCCGAGCCACAGGCCGGGAGAGATGCTCATGAAGCGACCCTCTTGGGTGTTACGAATCTCCAGGTATGCTGTGACTGTACAATCATATATACACAGATGTAATGAGGAGTTGATAGTCATATCAAACAGAACTGCCAGGAATAGTGCAATTTTTTTAAATTATAAAATTTTGTGTATTTTTATATTTTTGTGTAATTTTATTTTAAATATTTACTAGACTTCAACGTATTTTTATACAGAAGTCAAAGTGAGGTAAACATAAAATAAAACTATACATCAGTAAATTTATTAAAAATATAAACAATTAAGAAATCAATATTAAAATTTAGTGTGAAGTATGAAATATAATTTTAAATGCATGAATTTAAGAAAGATTAAGAAATTATTGACTATCAAATTCAAGTAAAGCAGTAATAGTCAAGTAAAAGATAAAATCACCCGTGATAAAGTATAAGTAGATCAATAATGATCAGTAATACTCGTGTCAGTCAACCATGAACAATAGAATTCTACATACATAAATATAATTAAAATTAGCGGACAAAAAAATCAATATATATTAAAGTATATGTACGTATATATCATATTTTAAATATATTTAATTGATCGAATTAACTTACTCAATGCCTGAGCAATGCAAATCAGTATACCGCTGGTCAGGTGGATCGCTCCAAGTGCATGGAGAGCCGAGTGGTGCGTCCGACACATCCTTTAACTTAGTTTCCCCGTTGGTTGTTATGCTCCATACAGACACGACTGTGCGGTGGAATTGTCATCCAGACAGACGATGAACGCTCAAAGAGATGGAACGTCCTTCTCATGTCTATCCGAATTAGAACACAGTAGATGGACAGGGATGGTTCGTTCAAGCAAGCAGCAGTACAGGACGGAGAACAACACAACGTGGGAATGCAGCGTGACAGAGAGGAAATGCCGTATAAACTAGCTAGAACGTCTATACTGCCGTCAGTCAAATGTGCCATGTGTGGTTCGTCACGCTGAGAAAATCATGCAGCAGCGCCCACATTTCTCATGTTTGCTTTCTCCTACAGCCGATGTTCATATCGTATCGCTGTTTGAGATAACCGTTTACTCATCTCACATCCCAGTCGTATGCGTACGACGACGACCTCGAGTATTCGGGTACACTGAGGTAGAAAAACGTACCGCAGAGCAGGCAACGACGAACAGGTGGCACAGGGTATTTCCGTACAGTACAGTTGGGGCCGGACAAACTTTGGTACAGTTGTGTAGAAACATCGCGCATCTCGAGATGGTTCAGAGCTGTGACAAGTGTCGCGGGGACGGTCTGGTACTGTCGGACTTGGTATTGGGCATCGGCGTCCACTCCTTCCATCAACACTTCCGGCAGGGGTCCGATGGCATGACTAAGGTACCACAGTTTCTGGTGCACACTGTCATCCTGAAACGAATGAAAAAAATTGCCGCTAGGAGTGCGAAGTACAAGTAGCGGGTAAACGAAAAACGAATAGCTAAACAGCCATATGGCTTCTCGACAAGGTCCATCAAACGATTAGCAGCGCGATAGACAGCAGACACGTTATGGAAAGCAGAGCGTGTTTCATCTGGCGCTCACCAAATTAGACCAATTCAGTCGTCGCCCATTTCGGCGAAATAAGAGATCCACAACGACGCATCCAAGTATCCAGAAATCGATCGGTTTGGACCATGAAGAGCCTGAAACCCACAGGGAAATTGTAGTGCCACCTTCACCTCAAATGGGGATCTCATGTGATGTCTGTGATTACTGCAATCGCATCCAAGGGAACTGAATAATGCAGCGAGTGGTCTCTTCCGCGTTCCTTCACTTCTGCAATGAAGTCCAGTAGGCTCATTCCGAGTCGTCCCATAATAATGACGTCTCGCTGCGCGACGCGAAAGATGTCAATGACTCGCAGGACCGGTATGGGCTTCGCTTTACGGCGCTCCCTCTTCTGTTTTTCTCACATACTATTTAAGATGTCCATTTCAATCCGTTCCCAAGTGCTGCGGCGTTTGGTGCGGCGGTAATCCGTTGTAACACCTTGGTGACGCAAAAAGAGGAGGATTGCTCGGGATTCGGATGGTGGGGATCTTTGACCTGATATATTTGTCCCATCGCCCCTATATGTACTGCGAGAGAAAAATTAATTTCACCACAGACAATGGACAAACAGACAGGCAGACAGAGAAACAGACAGACAGATAAACAGACAGACGGACAGACGGACGGACGGACAGACAAACAGAAAGACAGACAGACAAGCAGAATACCGTGAATTTTGCTGAATGGTTCCTGAGGTTGCTAGCGATCTCCGTCAATAATATTACCTGCAGCAGCAGCTTCCGCTTCCTGTATCTTTTTGAGGGGGTTTTTTACAGGGCGCGCTACACTGGAAGCGCGCCTTTTGCTTTGTTGGGTCGTTGGAGCCATGGCTGAACCATCGAAATCAAATCACACTAATTAATGCCTTTAAAAAAAAAACAGAAAAATTGTAGCTCGTTGTTACAGACGGCAGAGCTTATTGTCAGCATCGCGATGGGCACTCAGCCACTCATCGAAAAATAATTCGCAAGATCTTGCCTTGATCGAATACGACTGCGGAAATGAAATTTCCCAAAGCGAAGACGCCAGTTAGATGTAACGTGGAAAATAGTCTGACGAAAACGCAATACAGAAATGAGGAAAAAAAATTAACCTGGACGTCTGGAACAGACAATGTACAGATAAAATAATCCTTCAATCCTCTTGACGCGTGGCCTTCAAACGGTTATGAGGAATTCGAATGAAATACAGTAAGTTTAGGAGAACAAAGATCTTTTGCGTAGTTTTTGCTCATCAATCTTTAGCAGTCAGTTCAATGCTCTTAGCTTATTTGTTAATGAAAGACGCGGCACGCTAGCGACCCAATGGACTCTTCACAAAAAAATATGCTACACTGTAGTTTCCCGTCCCACTAAAATTGTGCTCGGCGCTGTCCAATACAAATGAAGGTGGCGCCACCAACTCAGCCTACTCAGCTATATTACAGCGCTTGTACAGTAGAAACGCATGTTCAGCCTCGGCCGCGCTACCAGCTGACAAGCGGCATTTCTATAGTGTCTGTGCCACAGAGTTGCGATCAGCTGATTGACGCACAAATTCTGTTGATACTTTTTCGCGCAGCAATGCAATACAATAGGTGTCCGACAACAACACCCTGTAGGTTTATACAGTATTTCCCCATCGAAAAATCGTGACGTATTATTATTGCGCTTTTCAACGCCTAATTCAATCACGGGGTTGATTGATAAATTGCTTGATTGCGGGAATTTCCATTGTATATATTCATTTGTTCGCTGGACATAATATGAGGGACCCTCGTCTGCTTGCCCGATTAGTTCCACGGAAATGGAACGTGGATGCTTGTTTGAAGCACTCTAATGCGGCCGCGGTGGAGAAGAACAAGAAAAACTCAACTCCAGCTTGTGTGGACGTCTACGTTCCCGCTTCCCATGCGTTTAACCCCGCCGTACTTCCCGGATTCGTTGGACTGGCGGAGCAACACGGCTTGAAATCCTACAAGTAATCTCTAGTTTCAATATAAATACTTTTGGCGTGGGCATTAATTGTTGCGGATTGTTTACCTTAGGGATTTTCATCGGTTCTCCTTGGAAAATTCCGACCAATTCTGGGGCGCCCTTGGATCAGCCTACCTAGATTGGCAGAAGGATTTCACCACAGTGCAAGAGTCCAATTTCAAGACCGGCGATATCAAATGGTTCCTTGGTGAGGGAGGGTGGAGATTTTTCAAAAACCATAAGCACTGAACCAACCAATCAATCAATCAATCAATCGAATCTCAGGGTGTGCTGTAAAATGTAAGCTACTGCGCCAATCAATCAATTCATCAATCAACGATTCGATGTGAATGTGAAATCAGTATGTCCAGAAAATTGAGACATAGTGCCGGCGTTTTGCTTCTGTGTGGTTGATTGAAACTCTAAATACAAGCCAGTTGTTATTTGTAATTTTTAATTAAAATTTGGTAGAGGTATTTAAACTAAAATTAATGAAACGCAAAAGTAGCCGATCAAGCCAATAGTCCAATCAAGCAACGGATCACCTCTGTTTCATTGCTTCGCTCAAAGTCTGATTCCTGGTTTTAATTTCTGTGATTTTTTCTAGGGATGGAAAAACAAACTCAATTAAAAATACTAAAGTAAAACCAATAAAGGTTTTTGTGACTGGCTAGCTTTTTAGTTTAATTTGTTTTTTATTTCTGGGAAAAACGTATATTAATAAGTTTAGTCATTAAAAATTTAACTGGGCGAAACTAAAACTCTAAAATTGAGCCAAGTAATTTGACTGAAATTAAGCTAAGAATCTCAGTCCCTGAAAGAGACGAGATCACGTCGGACGAGACCGACAAGATTGGCAGTCTTGTCGCTATGAAAACGAGTTTTAGTTCGAATTAAATTTAATTAAATTTAATAGTTATTTTAATTAATTAATTTTAAATAAAGTATGCGACGACAATAAAATAGGCAACATCGACCCTCATTGTTCCTCTATTTCCAATTCAACATTAATTACTAGTCAATAGGGTGGGACAATAGTTGTCGACTAATCTTATTTTTCCCCATCTGTAATGTTTCCTTTTTAGGTGGCAAGTTGAATGTCTCCTACAACTGCCTGGACCGTCATGTGGCCCGAACTCCGGATAAAACGGCGCTGATTTGGGAGAAGGACGAACCGGGAAAGGAGGAACGCATCACGTACTCGCAGCTGCTCGGAATGACATGTCGACTGGCAAACGTTCTAAAGCAAGCCAACGTTAAGCACGGCGACCGGGTGGTCATCTACCTGCCAAACTGTCCGCTCGCCGTGGCGGGAATGATGGCGTGTGCTCGCATCGGCGCGATCCACAGTCTGGTGTTTGCCGGTTTTAGCGCGGACGCCTTACGTGATCGCATTCAAAATTGTAAGTGAAAAAAATGCGTCGCCTCAAACGGAAAGGCGTCACGATTTGAAAAGGAAAATATTTACGATAGTAAAAGATTTTACGATGGTAAACGATTTTACGATCGTATTACGTGAAGTGCGACATGCTGCTGAAGAAGTGCTTAATGACATGCAGGTGAGGCGAAAGTGGTCATAACCGTGGACGAGATGACACGCGGCGGGAAAGTCATCGGCTTGAAGAAGATTGTGGACGCGGCGGTGAAGGACTGCCCGTCGGTGCAGGCGGTCTTTCTGGAGCAGCGCTCGAAGAACGAGGGAAAGGCCACGAAACTCGATGTGCGACTGCACGATGTAAGTACAAAGTATGGGATTGTCTTCCTGACGCTCGGGGGTACAGGTGAGTTGGATTAAACCATGATTTAGAATAGGGAACGTTCAACAATTACGTCAGCGCTCGATATTAGGCGGCCTTACCCCTACCTTCCCTCTGTCAGAGCTCAAACGCTGATGTCAGCGCCATTAGAACCCCCTATGCGCCAAAATCTTAAATTTCCGCTTTAATAACAAAATTTCAGCATCGATAACACTTAGTTATCGTCCGCATTTTCAAAATCAGAACGAAGAAAAGCGTCTAGATCGGTAATGATGGGAATGTCAATCGACCCAGCCTCCTCGTATCGTATTTCCTCAGAACCATCGCCATCGGAACCTCTTGTCAGTACTAGTATGATGCTCAAATGAAGGCAAGAATAATGGCATGCGGGTCTATAAAATGTTACTGAAATACACGTTTTTTCAGACTCTCAGAATCAAGGAAATTTTCAGATTTAAAATTGCTGACGTAATCCAAGGACAGACCCGCACCCCCTATACGTCAGATCTCGTCATCGATTGACGACCAATCCGTTTTCCGTTTCTGTTCCGTTTGACTCGTACCCTAAATTTGCTGACATAATTGTTGAACGTTCCCATAGGAGGAGAATGGGGCAATTCTTCATAGTTAAATTAGCTGTTTAAGAAGCATTTAGTTGAAGTCAACAGTTTATCATATGAAACATTATTTAAAATCCAATAAAATTAAATCAACCCAATCAACTTAGGGTCTGAAGGAACTAGTTTAGGAAAAACTGGTTCGTTTTCGTTGTCCCTGTGCTTGTGATTTTCGCCTTTCAGTGTCCATTTTGCATTTCTAATACAGTACATGCACTTTTCCTGCAGGTCCCTTCCTAATTATCATTAATCGGCTTCTTGTACTAGTATCTAAAACTGTCTCACAAGTCCTTCTTTATGCCTGCGATCGATTCCTTTTCCTACTGACCCAGCTGCACTGAAAATCCTTTTTCTATCTTTATCTGTATGCTAAGTGTGTTTAACCCTGGGAGTTCTGTATGTAGGCGCTGAGCGGAGTGGATGCCATCTGCAAGCCCGAGGTCATGGACAGCGAAGATCCGCTCTTTCTTCTCTACACTTCAGGCAGCACCGGCAAACCGAAGGGCCTCATCCACACCCAGGCGGGCTATCTGCTGTACGCGGCGGTGACGCAGCAGGTCGCCTTCAACTACTCCCCCGCGGAGGACGTCTTCGGCTGTGTCGCCGATGTGGGCTGGATCACCGGCCACAGCTACATCGTCTACGGTCCGTTGGCCAACGGCGGAACGACCGTCCTCTTCGAATCGACACCGCTGTACCCCAACCCGTCACGCTACTGGGAGATGGTGGAGCGGTTGAAGATCAATCAGTTGTATCTGTCGCCGACGGCGGTGCGCTCCTTGCTGAAACGGGGGGATGAACATTTACGGGATCATGATTTGTCCTCGTTGAAGACGCTGGGCGTGGTGGGCGAACCGATCAACCACGAAGCGTGGGAATGGCTGTACGACAAAGTCGGGAACCGGAAGTGCCCCATTGTGGATACTTACTGGTACGGTCGATGTTGGTTGTGTGTTGAAGTAGGAATAGCAAAACTAAATTAAAGAGCGAATAACTAATTGTCCGTGCAGGCAAACGGAAACCGGTGGAGTCATAATCGCCCCACTCCCCGCCGATGCAGGTGACCCGATTTATCCTTCCATGGCTATGCGGCCATTTTTCGGGATAGATCCCATCATTGAAAATTCCGAGGTTTGTTGGTATGTCTGTGACTGTCTCTTGGTCTGGCTGACTGTTTGTTTTGTTTGACTGCCCATCTGTCTGCCTGGCTGTTGGGGTCTGACTCTCTGACAGCCATCAGTCCCTTTCACCCCACCGTTTGTCTGTCTGTCTGTCTGTCTGTTTGTCTTTATGTTCCTTTGTCTGCCTGTCTTTCTGTCTGCCTGTCTGTCTGTCTGTCTGTCAGTCTGTCTGTCCGTTTGTGCCATCAGCAACTTGCTACACCGTTTTATTACAGGCTTTAGTGGATCACGGCGCTGACTTGGCCGGCGCAATCTACATCAAGCAAGCGTGGCCGGGAATCACTCGTGGTGTCTACGGCGATCAACAGCGCTTCGTCGAAACTTACTTCTCGCAAAGTCCCGGCCATTACTGCACCGGTGACGGTGCGATTGAGACTCCTGAAGGGTACTTCCGAGTGACCGGGCGCACCGATGAAGTGATCAACATCAGCGGGCATCGACTGGGAACTGCGGAGATTGAAGACGCCCTTGTAAGCTGATGAACTGTTTATGGTATTTTTGAGAAGTGAAATTCATCAAATGTGATTTCGCCGCAGGATCTTCACGACGGTTTGTCCGAATCGGCTGTCATTAGCTTCCCTCATTCCGTGAAGGGCGAGGGTCTGGTGGCGTTTGTTGTGATGAAGGATTCCCACGCCAAGGACGACCGGAAGAAGATTGTCAAAGAGTTGAAGGATGTCATCAAGATGAAGATCGCATCTTACGCCGTGCCGGAAGAGATCCTTGTGAGCTTTTTTGGCCACTGCCGGAACGGATGAATTGGTATATGTTTGTTTCAAAAAAAAACTATTCCTTTCAGATTTGCCAGTCTTTGCCGAAAACAAGATCCGGCAAAATAATGCGTCGGATTTTGAAACAGATTGCCACGAGCAAGACAGATGACTTCGGCGACACGAGCACCCTGGCTGATCCGGATGTTCTGGAAGCCATCATTGCGACGTGGTCCGAAACGCATACTCATGCAGAAAACACGAAAACGTGAAGCTGTTCGAGGGGATTATTGGAGGAGACTTCAGGGAATATGACGTTTCTGTAATTACGACCTCAACTCCACTGTATATTGAAGTTTAAATTTTATTGCTTCATTTTTTCCACGTGACATTATTTTTAAAAGAACAGCATTTTAGAATATTTTGTTTAGTACCTCTTCATTAGTGAGCTGCCTGAAGCATTCCTCAGATATTTCTGAGTTTTGATCTTATAACTGTTTTCTGAACCGTATTTTTATTATGTGTAAAGAAATTACGTTTTGTGTTCTCGTTTTACCAAGCATGTAGACACGTGGCAAAACCTCAGGCCGACCAAATTAAAGCCAACTTTTTACCGGCGCTCAGCAAAATGGAGTGGTCGGAATTTGAGCCAATTTTGCGCCAATGCGTGCAGCTCCCATTGCTTGATTCATTGATTTAACACTGGATCGCCAAAATAATTTAAAGTCAATCAATCAATCAATCGACTGAGCAAAAACTGCGTGGTCAGCTGTGGTCAAAAACAGCTGCACGCATTGGTCGAAATGGCTCAAACTCCGACCACCCCATTTTGCTGGGCGCCGGTAAAAAGTTGGTTTTAGTTCGGTCGGGTTGAGGTTTTTGTCACGTGTATTTGTATGGCGATGTATCCGCTTTTATGTTATTGTTGTCGAAGTTGTCGACTTTGACAGTTCGGTTCAAGTACACTTAATTATTTTTTAATTATTTTATTACTACATACTGTGGTACTAGTATATGCATGTCTTGACACGCTAGAGTGTACGAAAAATGAGAAGTGGTGGCCTGGTAGTTCTGTTCGACCGTTGCGCCGCCGGTCTCGAGAAAGCGCGACTGAATAATAATTTTGTATGATTCTATGACAATTATCAGAAAGCACAGAGCCATCGGCCCGATCACAGCGCCTTCTATCCCGAGAGTGACGAGTCCGCCGGCGACCGACAAGCCAAACATGTATAGATTGGCCCTGAAAAAATAGACATTTTCAACTGAAATAATTGTATAAAAATTATTTAGATGCTTTAAATGTTCAACTTGTAAATAATTGTGATATATTAAGATTATTTACATCTAGCACATTTTGTAACCGTATCTGCTAGTATAGACCGGTCAAGTGGACAACCTGAAGTAAAGAAGTGGGTATCAGCATCTGTTGTACTCCTTTACCTACCTCCCTACCTCCTTGTATGTATGTGTCTGTCTGTCGGTGGGTGTATGTGTCTGTGTGTCTGTGTGTGTGTGTATGTGTGTCTGTGTGTCTGTCTGCCCGTCGGCATATTTGCCTGCCTGCAAATCAGTCTGAGAGTATCTGCGAGTCTGGCTCGCTGGAACTTTGCTGTGCACAGAATGAAGTTCAAAAACGCAGAGAAATACGTCAAGGTCACAGACGCCACTGTCATTGTCACGGTAGTAATCAAAGCGATGTTGCCTTTAAGAATTGCCCACATGGATTCCAGCACTTATTGTGAATAAAAATTTGTGCCGATTCAAGACTTTACTCTTGCAACGGGGTGTACGCTTCAACTTACAGATACGAACGTGTCAACATGTTTCTTGAGAAAGTCCTGAATTATCGAGACATTCAGATATTTTGCCGCGTCGGTCAGTAGGTAAAAATACCTCTTTCCACTGAATGATAGCAGGTAGAAAAGTCAACAAAATTCTCATAGTATCAGAGACATCAGGGGTGTCAGGGTATCAAGATATCCCCGATATCATCCACATCTACCACATCCACCACCAAAACCAGTTTTGACATGGAGCCTCGACACTTTCGCCCATACTTCCTTCAGAGTAGATGACATCGTTGGGTTCTGGCATCGGGGAATACGCTACTGGCGTCGGTGCTCGCCAATTCACAAATGCATACGGTGCGCGAATTCGACGATCAAATTGCCGATCGGGGTACATCATGAAATGTTCGGCAGGGATGTGTTCACCCCTTGGACCCCATTCGCCACGCATGTGGGAAGAAGAAGTAGACGAGTACATCACACACTCTACACTGATACTACACAATAGAACCAGTACGATGAGAACCACCCAAACGATTGGATCCATGACTGACTTCGTTTATTTTATGTGCATAGACTTTTATTGGGAATACAAGCGGCAAAAGAAAATGGATGACGAAAGGACCACCTTGTTCGTGTTGATCAAGATCTTGTGTTTTTGTTTCTTTCTCGCCTGTTCTTCGAGTTTGTGTCTGTATTCACTGACATCGTCTACAGAGAAGACATCGTCCACAAAGAAAACGACGAGTGCGGCGAGTTCATTTGTGACGTGGAGAGGTTCTCAATTTGTTTGTCAAGGAACCACATTTGTTCCTGTCGGGTTTAATGCCTATTGGCTCGGTTTTGCTAATGGAGGCAATTATTGGCAGAAATCCCCTCCTACCGCTTGGGTCGATGAAATGTTTGCTGCCGCTGTCAGTATGGGCGCCACGGTCATTCGGTCCCATACCTTAGGTTTTTCTTCTGGTAATGCGAATGCCTTACAACCCACGACTACCACCATTAATGCCTCAGCATGGACCGCGATTGATTATGTGTTTTATAAAGCCACTCAAACCGGTATCAAGTTGATCTGTCCTCTCACCGATTGTTATAATTATTATCATGGCAATTATGGCGATTATCCTGCGAATCGAGGTGTACAAAAGACCAATTTCTTCACAAACGCGACCTTGACTGCCGATTTCAAACAGTTTATTTCCACCTGGCTCAATCATGTCAATACGTACACAGGAGTCGCCATTAAGAATTCTCCTGCTCTCTTTGCCATTGAAACAGGGAACGAATTCAATATTCGTCCTGATGTCACCAGTACGACGTATCCTCCCGCCTCCTGGCTCTCAGATATCTCGGCCTACATCAAAACCATGGATTCGAAACACTTCATTCTCGATGGCACCGATGAAAACTTCGGCAACTCCAACGATTTTGCTATCTCCACTCTCGACATGTAAAGCGGCCATTTTTATAGTACGGATTATTCTCGTATTGATACCGGTGCGCATGCTGCGGCTGCTGTGAAAAAACCTTATATTATTGGCGAATACGATTCGCGATTTGATTCCTCTTGGTACACCGCGTTATTGTCTCGGCCTAATGTCCATGGCTTTATCTTCTGGTCTATGTTCCCTCACGACAATGGGACTCGTGTTCCTCATAATGATGGCGGATTCAGCATGTGGTACGACACGAACATGTCTTCACAACTTCTTCTCATTTCCAATGCCTTTCGTCAAGCTCGTGGTCTGTCGACCGTTTCGTCTTTGAGCGGATTGATGACCTATACGTCTTGATACGTACTCGCAACAAACCTCGATACCGTTCCATCCATGATCCATGACATAATGTCGTGTATATGGACCCTCGAGTCGTCTGTAAATAGGAAGCTGATGATAATGCAACATAAACCAACTCGTTACACTCACTGAACTTTGTGTGCGTTTATACTCGATAAACAACTCGGATTTCCTGATTTTGTATCCAATGCGGTACCACGGCAAATCGACATACGAGGTGTGGTGTTCATGTACAATCGGTTGGATCCCCAGAGACAGAGCATTTACGTTGTTCTTCTTCAATTTGTGTCGCGTCCATGACCATCTAAACACGATTTCTAAACGCCGTCGCGTGTCTACATCACACATTTGATGAATATGTAACCATAAATCATTTGGAATGTGAGTTGTTGCCATTTGTCTTGTACTCCTTTTTTCATGATTTATCAGTACCAAGCAAACGCTATGGGTTGAATCGCTCTACATGGGTTGAATTGGTGGGATGGCGGAGGGCGCCACAAGTGTAAATTGTTAACAACACTCATTCCATTTACACTTGTGGCGCCCTCCGTCACCCCACCGATTCAACTCGCCTCGTTTGCCTGGTACCCATGTAGCGATTCAACCATGTAACCCATGTAGCGATTCAACCCATAGTGTTTGCTTGGTATACAATGTCGTCGTTGAGTTATCGACATGACTTTCGTTCTACTCTGATGACCGAGTATATGATTTTTGTCGTCCTCAACACAGGAGTTATTAGCAAAGAACAAGCCAAACAGGAACTTATCAGATTGTTGGACTCCTTGAAAGACCAGTGTAACACAACGTTATATACTCCTACCGTATTTTTATTATGTATAAAGAAACTATTCGTTTTGTGTTCTCGTTTTACTAAGCATGTACACACATGGCCACAATTTTGGGTGGCAGATTTTAAGCCAAAAAGGGTGGTCCGAGTTCGAGCCAAATTAAGTCACCGCGCGCACGCGCTCTTGACCACAGCTGACCATGCAGCCTTAATTCAATTGATCGATTGATTGAACTTGTTTATTTTGGTGGAATTCAGAGCAGCTTGCTCAATCTAATTTTTCCGCTGGGCCGGGCATTAAACCAAAGATTCAGGA
>LRSR01006971.1:0-13293 GCA_001579985.1 Hypsibius dujardini
AACGCTGTGAAAAGTGAGGTGAAACTTGTGCATTTTGTGAAATTTGTGAAGTTATGTCTTTTTTATGAACTCTAGAATTTGTTGAGTCTATTTTAACAATCAGTAAAGCAAAAAAGGTATGCCGTGAAAAATACAAAATACGGCGAAGATATTAGGCTAAAACAATCAAATTTTGAAGTTTTGGAAAATTAACTGAAACCAATTGTGAAAGGTTTTATTTAAATTGAAAAACTGAATAAAGTGGTGTTCTGACACATTGATTAATTTTTTTAACAAATGCAGTAATAATAACTAGAAAGTCGTAATGCATATTTCAACAGGAGGGCTGCACTAGCGTCACCGCAACAAATCAGAAACGTGAAGTTACATTTTGGAATTATGAATTTAAATATTTCACAAACAGAAATTATTTAGATGAAAGGATTTTTTAAATCAGTACAAAAAGTTTAAGATTTACTTTAGAAAAAAACAATTCTAATAGCATCACATTTCAGGCTTTTTAGACGGTTTCAGATGGACACATGAGTAATAGAAATTATTCATTCAGCAGTTTCAATAAAAAACAATTTTCTAATAATGAGGTTTATTTGAACATGCCTCCTTCCTCTACCTGTTGCGCCTGGGCATCCGTCGCAGTAGCAGACTTTGGTGCTCCTGAATGGACCGCACTTTCCGCCACTCCGACTCTCATCTTTGCAGGACTCGCTGCATGCTGGGTCGTCGTTGTCTTCACACTGCCCGGCATAGCTTTCACTAATACAGAGATTGTTCTTGCCCCGGCTAAGTCCAAAGAACAACATCGTTAGCAGAATTAGGCTTACGCAAATCGGTGATTTGAATAGTTCCATCGGCGGGACTGTTAAATGATCGAAATCTGTGGCACATAGGCGATTAAAATATTATAATCAAAATTGGACGAGGTGCCATATATTTTTACTTTCATATAGTAGACGTTTCGGGAAGCTCCGATGGCAGGTTGGTTGCAATGTGCTTCAGGCAGAATACACAGCTGCGATCGGTCCAGGAACAATGGCTTTTAATTGCTATCCAACAGCGAAGCTAACTCTGGTCTTGGCACAAATTCCTACGCATGGCTTTTACCCGTTCGCATTAAGCGCACGGCAGGGGCGCGTTTAGGGTGATTACAAATCAGAACCAGAACCCTCATGGTAGGGGCGCGGGGGGGGGTAAAGTGGCAAATTACAATTATTTCCAAAATTGAATCTAAAAATAGGCCTTTTATTCTTGATCAATTTGAAACTTGTGGGGGAGGGGTCTGATTTCCAAGTGCCCCACCCAATGTGATGTAAAAACTTCCATTTTCTCATAAACGTTTGACCATTTTTGAATATTTTCAACGTCCCATTTGCAGTTATTAATATGTTGCGTTTACAGAACCTCAACAAATCACGAATTTGATACAGAAACAGACGTTTTTGAAGATGTTTTGAAATCTGCGGGGTGGGGCTTGAATATGAGATTCTTCAAGCTTCAAAATGCTCACTGGTAGTGCTGGCAGGCTCGATTGCAACCGCGGTTGCAGTTCACTGCTGAAGGCGGTTGATCGGTTGATTGCTAGAAGTTATGCGCGGTTGCAACCGAACCGTGCCAACACTATGTTCAGGAATCATAGGCCGAATTTTAGGCTCCGTTTCGAAAAAAATGCATTTTGCCCCCGGCTTACCATGAGGAGTCGTGGTTCCGATTTGTAAAGACATAAAAACGAGACCCTGCCGCGCGGCACACGTTGGATGGCGCCGCTCGACTAGGCTGGTTTGTTAGTGTCGTAACTTAGCAGTGCAACGTCAATCATGTGGCGCCACGATATTTCATTTTCAGACAACTCATAAACCGACATATCGTACTGTACCTGAAACCTGAACGAAATTGCTTACTGAGGTGTACAACTGCGTCAATTGAGGCGATAAGCACAGATTATCTCTAGTCAAACATTTCAGAATTCCATGAAATGTGTAAAGTAAATATTGTTTAGCGCAGCAATAAAATAAAGGCCACGGTCGTGCAAGCACGGCAGGGTCTTCCGGGTGTTGGTGCACGACTCCGTCGCGATGTCGCGAGGATTTTGTCTCACGAACAGCAGAACATTAGTTCGATCACGGAATTACCAAAAAAGATTGTCCGTATGAAAATTTCATGACCAACAAAGTAGGCAAGCAACTTGAAGTGACCCGTGAGCCTCTGACAAACTGAGCGTCAAAGAGTGTAGAACCTCAATGTTTCAGCGGCGACCTTAATTGAATCAAATAGTAAAGTCAGTAAATTATCAGATTGTAAGTTAATTTGATAGTTCAATCAATAAGTTGTCACCCAAAGACAGCCGTGAAAGCATTACGCCCACGACGAGGAGAGCAAACACTTTGGCTTGACCAGTGAGCAGGGAACTGCTGACGCGGAAACTGACCCGTGGTCCTCCTCCGCCGCGTCTTCCCGTTCCACCACGGGGGACTCCTCCGTCACATCACACTCAAAGGAGCTCCTCCGCGGGGTGGCCTTCTGCAGTCGCGCCATCATACCGCTCCTCAAGCTGACCAAACCCTTCCGCATCCGCTGCATCACATTCCTCTCCGGCAGGGCGGAGGAAGACGAGGTGCTGTGGTGCGTGGTGCGTGACACGTGCTGTGGTGCGTGGTGCGTGACACGTTAAAGAAACTGACGGAACAGTTTATAAAAAGCATAAATCAGCATAGGGGCCTATGCTACGCTTTTGGTGTCAGTCAGTTCGCGGATGCAAAAAGCAAAAGTGGGCTTCATGATGAGAGAGAGTACTGATTTGATTTACCTCTCGTAGTGACTTTGTGAGCTTATGGGTTATGCATGTGTATTAGTCCTTTAGCACTCTTGCGAGACAAATTAACGGTTTCAGGCAAGTTTGGCATACGTTTGTAGCTGCGACGTGTCTGTGTCTGTGTCTGTGTCTGTGTCTGTGTCTGTGTCTGTGTCTGTGTCTGTGTCTGTGTCTGTATCTGTATCTGTGTCTGTTTCCCGTAGCTGTGTATGTGTCTGCGTCTGCTCCTGCATCTGCGTCTCTGTTTGCCTGTCTGTTACACTATTTTGTCTGTACGTCTACTAAAGACATAAAGCAGAACCCCCGCGCTTACCGTTGATTTAAATCCTTGTCCGCCGCAGTGGTTCAAATCTCCATCATCTCCCAAGCTACCGCTAAGCACATTAACTCCGCCAATTCGATTATTCCGCAATAAAACCTCCCCATTACTGGTCTGACTCCGTCTACCACTACACTCCACAGCGTAACTGTCCATCTCCTCGTCCGCCGCTCCGATCGTCTTGAAAATTTCATCAACAATCTCGTCGAACGTCGGTTGTTGGGCAGTGGCGGGCGACACGGTCCGCCCCATGCCCCGTTGCTGGTGATTTGGAGGAGGGTAATTGATGGGCGGTGTCGTCACCACCTTCCGCATTCGTGCCGAGCTCCGCGCGGGACTGTTCGACGACGTGGGAGGCGTGGCAGGCGGTGTCTCCTCCCGTTCCCGTCGTGAGGGGATTTACGAATGTAAATTAAAAAGCGCTGCCTCTCTTTCGACGCTGTAATGCAATCATCATCGTGTCCGGTGAAGAGGATCGCTAAAAAGAGATAGAAACAAAAAAAAATCAGAGAGAGAGGCCGGCACAAGCAACTGCGACCACAGGACACGAAGAGAAACTAAACTGTTGAGAGACCATTATACGTCAGTTTGGCAACGCGCGAAGCTCTTGACGCGCGTGTTAAAAACACTCTTCACGTTTTCGTTTAGATCGCTTCTCAATTGAGGTCTGAGAAGGACGAGGGAGCTCGGAAAGTCATGTTTGTACGGTTAAAGAGTGATCGAACGGCGGCGTATGCTTCTCTTCTCTTGCTACTGTTTGTCTGCCTGTCTGTCTGTCTGCCTGTCTGTCTGTCTGTCTCCCTGGCAGTATGTGTGATATACTGTTGTGGGTTCTTGGGGTTGTGTCTGCAGGTTGGCCAGCAGGTAGCTCTCTCTGTGGTCTTCTTGTGAGACCGCTCTGTTGTATGGGCACCTTCTCTTTGCGAGCCAAAATGAAGAGTCGCCACCCTTGTCACTCAAATCAATGTTCCGTGTAAACAATGGTGTACAGAGGAGAGAGCTTGCGATTTGTATCGGGGGACTGACTGCATGGTTCGCTCGGTTTCATCGCAAATGGTGAGCTGCACACGGGGGATGTTTACTTGACCGGTGAGATTTGCCGTCGCATTTTTGGCACATCAACAACAGATCCCATAGCGTTGTGCCAGGCTAGTATAAGCAGCAGTCCCTCGCAGCTGATGGATCAGCCGGCGGTGGGGGTGAAAAGCAGACAGAGATTGAGACAGACAGACGACTGACTGACTGACAGACAGACAGACACAGACAGACAGACAGACAGACAAACAGACAGACAAAGGAGCGGGCTGAGAGAGGAACAGTCAGTCAGGTTTTCAGACAGGGAGATGAACAGATAGATCTTGTTGTTGGTACAGGAATGGATACACGAGAAAAGCTTTCCAGACTCTGGCTAAATATGGCGTAAACATCTGCGATCGACTGAATTTATATTTTCGCTGAGATGTCACGCACACGAACATTTGTCTGTCTGCCTGTCTAGCCAGAGAAAGTCAGACTGAAAACTACCATAGCAAATTGTGCAGCAGTCACACGGTCCGCACAGTAATTCGATCTAAACATTTTATTCGAAGATTCTAAAAAAATCTCCGCAAAAAGTCCCCGCGATCAAATAAGGGTGGTGCCACTGCCTGTGCGTGCGTGTCTGTCAGGAATGGACGGTTGCAGCTGATGCCGTCGCTCTTGACTCGTCGTCCGGTGTGGTAGGACAAGTCAGTTGCAGGTTTTACACTCATGTTTGTCCATCAGAAAAAAAACCAACCGTAGCCGACTAATTAAACCGGTTTTTTTTTCCTTACGGTTAGTTCTACAATACGTGACGTGATGTGGCGTTCGGTGCGTTCCACCACATACATTCAAGAGTTCATTGACGGAAATCTCTCGATCGCGCGAGAGCTGGAAGGATTCTTACGATCTTTGGTCTGACTGGGCCGCCAAGCGCGACCAATTTTTAATCGAAATGACCAGACCGGTAAGTCAGAGGGACAAACACGCAAACGAATTTCTCACCGCGAATGCGTCCGTCAGGCCGTGACTGAATTCCGCCCATCGAAAAAAGTTTAGTCGAGGCGTACAAAAATCCTTCACATGATTGTCCCAAGTTGACACAGACAAAAATATTTACCGACATAGACATCGGAAAGGCACAAACACAGGCCCAGAGACAAACACAAAGACAGACAGAGATATTGACATAGGCACTGTCCCAGACACAGACACCGACGTAGATCCAGGCACAGGCACAGGCACAGGTACAGACACAGGCACAGGCACAGGCACAGGTACAGACACAGGCACAGGCACAGGCACGGGTCCAGGTACAGACGCAGGCACAGGCACAGGCACAGGCACAGGTACAGACACCGACACAGGCACAGGCACATACACAGACACCAATACAGGCACAGACACAGGCACAGACACAAATACAGACACAGACATGGATAAAATAAGCCGATTGCCGCGACCCATTCAGCATCAGGCCAACCACTTCATTCACATACATATTGCATTTAGCGTGCACTCGCGCACACTTATGTCATCTATTATTTTTCGTTATATGCACACAAAACTCTCGTAAATACCGTATACTATTCAATGACACTGCGGGCTTTATGGCCACAAACAAATAAATCACAAACAGGTTACGTGGCACTTTGAACTTGATTGGGGTGCCGTATAACGCAGAACGAAAACGTGTGGCCCGCTAGTGAGATTACTACTACCTACACAGGAGACGCGATTCAATCGACCTTGATGTATGCGTATCGATATGACTAAAGTAATCATCACCCGGCACGGCGGTAGCCGTGACCATCGAACCCGGCGAACCCTCAATGCTAAAAGTTATAACTCACCCACAATCCGTGCATTCACTGGTGCCGAATTGGTACCAGACCAGTCTAGACCGAAATCTCTTTTTATTTTCATTCTGTCTGTGTCTGTGTCTGTGTCTGTGTCTGTGTCTGTGTCTGTGTCTGTGTCTGTGTCTGTGTCTATGTCTGTGCCTGTGCCTGTGTCTTGTTGGTGTTTTTGTCTGTATATGCAGCTGAAGCTTATATGCCTGTGTCCGAACATGTAATGAGCCGTGACTGTCATCTCTTATTACATCCCATTACTCCATTGTCTTGTTGAACGGCGCTAAAATTCTGGAGTGGTTCGCTATGCTTGCGGAACCGTGTTGTCTCTCAAGTGCTTTTGCAGCGTTATGTTGCGGTGTGCGCCAGCAAGCACATGCAGATTTATCTGTTGTGCATCTGCTTCCGTTTCCGGAGGATGTGAGGTGAAAAGGACGACGACGTTCCAGTTCACACAAACCCGCACACACACACGCAGGCATTGTCACAAACCGCCAAAAATATCAGCGTGTTCAGGTGCACTCGTGTTTTTTCCCCCCTCCAACAATCATCTCTCGCACAGTTTAGCAAAATATCTCTCCATTCTTTCCATTTTTATGCGAATAAAATGGGCACAACAGAAAACAATTTGTTCTCTCTCTGTCTCTCTCACTCGGCAGTTTACACGCCAAATTTATGCGTGAAAATGTGTTCGATGCGTATAGCGAGCGCTTGATGAATGGTCTGCTGCCAAGCAAGGTGAAAATAATGATGGACACTTTTTTTACGATGACGCTAATTGTCTGTTCTCGATATATAAATCTCCGATGAGAACTTGGCCGTGGCTTCAGAACGGGCAATAATTTAATATAATTTCACTACTTTCGCATTCTGAAATTAATGTTCCTAATTTTGATGATTTGCTGGTTCCGTGTCGCGGGCTCCTCGCGCTGGTCAAGCGCTGCGAGGTTCCGCGCTTGTGGAAAAAGTTGCGGTCTGTATCGTGCGTGTTGTCTTGTCTGTAGCATAAGCTGTACATGAGTGTTTTTCTCGGTTCGGCTTCATCAATCATGAACAAGAGAAACTGGCGCGCTCGCGCTCGCGTAAGAACCCAGCGGAGAACAACACAATGCGCCATATAATAGCGGGCAACAATTAGGTCGGTTGATTTTGATGTGCAACGAAGTGTGCGGTTGAATTTCGCTCGTTCTTCTTGCCTGCGCCGAGGTAGTTTGTGGCGGCATGAGAACTCTCCGGCAAGATGCATCTACATCTTGTACAGATTTTTTTGCTGTGCATGCAACAATGGTTCTTCAGAGCCCATTGTAGTGAAGTCATGAACCGATTCGGACAATGCTTTTTAACTTGTTTCTCTTTATTTTGGGGGGAGAGCGAGGCAAAGTAGGTTGCAAGTTTCAGCTTTGACTAAAGGAAACGTGACTAAAAGACAGACAGCCAGACAGACAGACAGACAGACAAACAGACAGACAGACAGACAAACAGACAGATAGACAAACGGGCAGACATAGATAGAGTGAACGACAAAGGCAAATGTAGATGTCTTGCTCAGGTTCAGGAACTGGTAGAGATACAGGCAGGCAGACACATAGGCACAGGCACACACACTAACACAGTCACATATATTGACGTATATCGGTCTGTTTGTGACGTTTACTGTGCGTTGATGAGGGTTGTATTACTACTTCTCGTTGGAAGAGAAAGGCCCTATTGTAGTCTTGACCACCATCCATAATTATTAGTTTACCGGTGATCATATTACCGGTTTCCGTCATCGCGTTCAACTTTGATGAGTGTCATATGTGTGTGAAAGAGAGAGAGATGCGAGGGCGGAAAGCAATTTCTATATGTTGTGTCAAAAAGGTTATGTTATGTGGTCGACTCTCTTGGACTCGTTTAAAACTACCTTAACACTTGATTAACCGCGACACATTTTCCAGCCCACCCTACTTAAGTACGGGTTCGCTAATGATATTTTGAGAAAGGCAAACGCTGTGATCTCGCTTTCGCTTGGGACTCTCTCACCTGTCGGTCGGTCGGTCGGTCGCACCGGTAAATGTGTGACTACTGAGTAAGTATGGTCTGTAATTATTTTACTGTAGGGAAACGCCCTGTTTATGGCCGCTGAACTACTACGGTACGCTAAGCAATTAACTGCAACAGGGTTAAGTCAATAGCAAGCCTAAATTAGAGCGCTTTCTGAACTGGGCGTCAATTCTTCATAAAGGTCAATATTAAACTGCGCACTTCCTACGTACTAATTATGACTCATCGCCCCTATGTCTTATAAGACGATCGGAATGATCGGTGATTTGGCAGTAACAAAAAGGAACACCTTAAGGAATAAAACAGAAAGCCAGACGATCACATAGACAATCTGAAAGGCAGGCAGACAGACGACAGACAACCATGTCTAGATAGACAGTCAGAAGTTCAGACATTCAGACAGAGATAAACATTCAGACAAACATACAGACAGATAGAGATAGACAGACATACATACAGCCAGGCAGAAATACACTCAAAGGCAAACGTGTAAACAGACAGACAGACGGAAAGACAGGCAGGCAATGGGACAGATCCCGGTAAACAAGCTTCTCAAATCAGTTGTCTTACGCTGAAGGTATGAAAGTGTGAAAGTTAGCGGCATATCTCTCCGTGGTGCGGCTGGCTCGGATCCGGCTGCACGTTGACCAGTGGCAGTAAAGGCCGGCTTCATTGCACGGCGAGCTAGGCAGTACGTGGTATCATCATTACCACAACAAGACAATACGATTCAATCCGGAAACCGGAACGACACTTTGTACGGTCGTTTCACGTCCCGGCCGGTGCGTGCTTTCACACCTATCGACCGCACATTTTCGGTCAGATAGCGGTACTACTGCCACAGGTCGTCAGTCCAGGAAGCCAACAATCGATTGCTCGGACACATAGTAAACAAAGGGAAGATGCATGCACTGGCAACGTCCAACAGGCCAAAACAGCATGTCTGCCTGCATGTTTGACTACTGTAACTGCCTATTTTCCATGCCCCTTTCCTCCGTCTAAATTAACGTATGGGTTTCTGTCACTTTATGGGAATGTTGTCTGTGTGTTTGCCTGCCTATCTCACTATCGGTCCGTCTGTCCGTCTCTCTGTCTATCTCTATTTTGATCCCTGTCTGACTATCTCAGTCTCGCCGTCTGTCTACCTGTTTTTCTGTTTCTGTCTCGGTCTGTCTGTCTGTCTGTTTGTCTGTCTGTCTGTCTGTCTGTCTACCTGTATCTGTCCGGCGGTCGATTTTCGTGAGTAAGTGTCTGCCTATCTGTCGATTTGCCCAAGTACATGTCTGCATGAATAGCTGCCTGAAGTCTGGATGCGTGTCCATGCAAATATCTTCCTGTCTTCCTCGTTTATCGGGTAGACAGTTTCGACCAGCTAACAATCGATTGCTCAAACTATAGAGCAAACGGAAAGGGAAGACACTGGAGATTTACATTGACTCTGGTAAAAAAAAAAACTTTAAAAACCACCAACAGACCTGCTAACAGGTTTGTCTGAAAGGCCAAGCATTTTCAGTGAAAACTGAAATACTATTAGGAATTTCGAACAAATGTTTCCACGTAAAAATTCAGGAGAACGGAAGATGAAAAGCCATGAAGATCTACGATGGAGATTCTACTCGAAGTCCTTCGCGATGGTCGGAACCCAGGTCTTGCTGATCAACCACGGCGGCAGACAGCGCCGCATCCAGTGGTCCGCCTGCGTGGCATTGTAGCGATCCGAGAGGTGGACAAGGACCAGGGCGCCTACGTCGCGAAACAGTTCCGCATTTCTATACCACACAAGAATTTTACGCACAGATCAAGAAACTGAAACAACTGAAACAAGCGTACAAGCTAATTTTACCACCAACTGCGCTCATATCTGTTTGTCTTTCTGTCTATCTGTCTGTCTGTCTGTCTGTCTGTCTGTCTGTCCTGTCTGTCTGTCTGTCTGTCTGCAGGTGTCAGGTGTCGCTGTCTAGACTAACTTGGCAATGTCCATCAAGTGAGTGTGGCCACGCTCCTTGGCCTTCGCCGGCGACTGCCGATCGTCGATATACGTGGCCTCGGTGATGAGTATCCGGGCCTGGAGAATGTCGGCGTTGGCCGGATCAAGGAAACAGTCAAAAGTCGTGTCACCGGTGTATGCCATTTCCGGCACCGAGTGTTTCTCGTGGACCACCTTACCGGCGGCGACCAGCGCTCCAATTTCATGGCCCGTCAGGTTGTGAAACTGCGGAAGGAGACTCTTCTCCTGCTTGTAGATGAGGTAGCCGTTACTGGGGACGCGGTGGGTGGTGCGGAAGGGGCGCATCTTCCGGTTGGGGGAGACGGGAAAGTCCTCACCGATCTTCACGCTGAGGATCTTGGGACTGGCGATTGTTGGCTTTTCAAGACTGAAAAAAAAGATTCATGTCATAATTTATATATATATATTTATAGATATAATATATAAATTTATATATATACAAATATAAATAAGAAATATATTATTTAGAACGCTGTTTGAAATATCTGGTTGTAGTGTCATAAATAAAAACAAACATGTGCTTTAATTAAAAATTGTTAAAAATATGCTTGATAAGCCGATAATAAATATATTACCTAGAATATTACTTGAATATACCTGGTCGTAATGTGATGACTTGGTAAAGGGTGAACTGATTTTTTTTTTCAAAACTAAATAAACATTCTGCGGGTTTTGGGTTTAGCTTTGAAAAATCAGCAACTTACGGTCAAACGCATCTGCAAGATGCTTCTACATTTTTTGCTGGACGAACGGTTTGATGCTAATTGGTTTTGGCTATACATTTATTCCCAAACAGAAGTAATATGATTTTGATGTAAAATGCTAGTATTAATCTCAATTTTGGTTAGTAATGGGGACGGACTTTAGAAATATCCATTCAAAAACCGGTTCAGGATAAATTTCCTTTCCTTAAAGAAAAGCCTAAAAAATCACTGTCAAAAACCCTTTCCCTCAAAAAATACCCGTGCGAACACCCGTGCCCGCAGAAAACACCCGTAACATCCGTGCCCTCAGCCATTATGTAATTATTATTAGGTGAAGTACTTTCCAGGCGGCTATTTCAATTAAACAAAAGTACTTCCAAATTAACTCTCGAGCATGTATATGCAGTGTTATTTAAGTGGTGTTTAAAAACAGACAAACTCCTGAGTTTAAGTCTTTTGTCGGAAATTTTTGACGCTTAAAACTGATGAAATTTCCTGAGTTTAAATTAAAAATCGCTTAGCTCGTGAGTCAAAACTCACGAGCTAAGCATTAAAACAGCAGTCAAAACAGCATTGTATAGAAGTCGAATTTTACAGCTCTTACCTGTTTAACTCCGTAAAGGAGAATTCCAGCAAAATTAAGGGCCAGCACGGACCCAAAGAAGAGCAAAAGTTCCCTTGGAAGAGTTGGTAGAAGCCGGAAACTGCACCGAGGATTACTGTTACCTGCAAATTATCTAGTAACTTTCAGCTTTCTTGGGACAATTTAAGAGGAGGAAGCCATAAAATGTCCCCGCTTTATTTGATTACTACTTACCAGAAAATGAATTCAGTACTGTACTGCCGCGTTAGCTTCGCGCACTGCAAGAGCATTACTTCGTTATCCTAGCCCGTAGTGCACGTAATCTTATGCGCGGATCCATAGGTCTAAGTTTACGGTGGGTCTACTTCTACTGCGCGAACCTAACGCGGCAGTACAGTATTTGTTGATCAGCTATAAATTTCATCGCTGATGTTACAGGAACTGTTCTTGGCGACATTTCACTCACTCTCTGCCATCTCTTTTTGACACAGACGCGTTCAAAATTCAATTTCATATCGATCGGCGTTATCGGAATCTTTGTTCTACAATACACTTGGGTGCATAACTATGAACCATGTTCGATTCTGAGCGGAAATTTCGGAGGTATATTCGAGACATAGCCTACAACTTCACCCCCGACATTTACAAAAATTCTGCTGATTCCAATCGATTCCAAGTTGAATGTCGAGAGGGTTAATTTTAAACGTCGTGAAAGAAAAGGCATCTCTTACCATGTAGAAAGCGGAACCCCAGTGGCGGCTCTTCTGGGTTCACAACTACAGCACATCTTAGAGCAGTAAAGATATCGAAAATTAGTCCTTCCCGATTTCGACTGGCCGAAATATATTCACGGTTGGCAAAGATGTGCACAAAATTGGAGGCTGCCTTGGGATTCAAGACCAAGCAGCTCAACTCGCCCACCATCTCGCTCAACTCTGTCTGTCTGTCTGTCTGTCTGTCTGTCTGACTGTCTGTCTGTTTGTCTGTTTGTTTGTTGGTTTGCCTGCCTGTCACTTCGGTTTGCCGCATTGACCCTACATGGTTTGTCAATTCGCACGGCTAGCTCTGCATTCTCGTACCCTGGATCTCAGGGGAGTGACGTCCTCTTGATGAACTTTCAAAACAAAGTTTTCCGTGTTTTGAAATCCGCGCTTGAAGGACGAAAACTTCGTCGAAATTGAATGAGGCGTGTTTGTTCTCCTAAATTTGCGCGCTTAAAGGTTTATTTATTTTATCGTGTTTTATTTACAGACGACCGAGGCAAATACTGTAACTACAGACAGTACATATAGCAGACTCACCCGTTTTATTGGAAATAAAGCGCTTCTTCATTTGAGATAGGAGATCGCGTATACAAATGACGTCAGATTTGGATGTTGCGAGGCTAACTCCTTTCCCCCATGTTGTTTGAATTCGTAAATTTCTTCTGTATCCCTCTCTATTTTTCAGTTTCCGGCGTTAGATCCGGCTCACCACCTCAACTACTAAATTATAATTTTACTTATAATGTCCTAAATTATTAATAATAAATTACTAATTTTACTACTTTAATACTAAATTAAATGCTGTTATAAAATGAATACTAAGTTAATATTCACTACTATTTAAGTTAGCGTATATCTCCTCAGTCCGACAAGACAATCGGGTTTAGCTTGTTGTGTTTGAAACCAACGTCGGTTTCGAGGCTGAGGATATATATTCTCATACTGCAAAATGCATTTTTCTCAAAATTGAACCCAAAATCCGCGGTTTTTTCCTGATAACTTTGAAATTTGTGGGGGTTTGAAAATCTGATTTACAAGGACAATCTGGGATTTCAAAACATTTCTAAAAACTTCAGTTTTCCCTTCAAATTTGGACCATTCTTGAATGCTTTTCAGCAACCATTTGCAGTTATTAACAGCTAGGGTGCGTTTATTTAATCTCGACAAATTGTGTTTTTTTCAGGTGTACGCGA